>CM059804.1:25136727-25371727 GCA_030435695.1 Brachymystax lenok tsinlingensis | reverse complement strand
ATACTGAAGGCAACAGATAGAAATGCCCCATCAATGTACACATTATAGACTTGAAGTTGAATAAACCAGCATCAAATAATTGTATTTCAAAGCGTTATTGAAGATAAGTATGATTTACAGTATACTTTAATAGTTAGTATAACTAACCTACAGTGACTTAAAGTTCATTTGATGATTTATTTATGTATATAATGTGTATTACGTTTTCTTATTTATTTATTAACATTCAAATACATTTGTTTAATTTTACTGTTGAATTAAGTTACTCTTTTAAAGATATTCCACATTTTCATGCCAAGTTAAATTTGTTCTTCCTTGTTCTCAAGGCAAAGATGGTTATGCTCCTTTTATGTGTGTTGGTGTCATATTTGTAACATATTTGTGTAAAGTGCTATTTTGGTAACTTCATGAGTGTGATTAACTGCAATGATTAACTTAAATTATAGTAATTCTATGTTAAGATGTACAGAATATTAATACATTTATATCAAAGATATAAGGGCAAATTATGAAGCATTAAATAAAGTAACTTGTTTATTGCCAAATGTAATTGTTCATATTGTTACGTACTAATAAGGTTCAGCGTTGATAACAGAAATAAAATAATACAATTTTATACTAAATCTGTAAGCCTACCTTGTTTAATTGACTGATAACTTTAGTGTAGAAGTCAGACCAAAAATATTCATTTTTATTTGTTTCTTTTAGAGTGTAATTTTCTGAACTCAGAACTGTGTACAGTTAAATTGACAAAGGAATGGTCAGATAAATGATGTGAGAAGGACCCTACAGTGTTGGGGATTTGATGATTGGCGAAAGATTGCGCAGTTCCTGTAATATCCATGGCAGGGCAGTAGTTACTCATTTCTGTCACTATGGCGGTCTGCCTTATTGCTGACTGAGCTCAATGGGTCCCACCAGCTTGTAGTCCTCAAAACCGGAAATGAGTTACCGCTGGTTCGTTTGAACATTCCTATGGGAGAAATTAATTTCAAAAGAAAGGGGTTTCGGGATAAATTCTGAAAATAAGGTCTGAGGCTTAGAAGATCTTATATGTTATGTTCTATGAGATATCAGTCAATTAACATGGCCTTTATGAATTATGAAACCTTTATATGCTTTATGTGCTTGTTTTGATTACATTAATGCTTCAAAATTCACAAAGATTATCTCATAGAACGAAACATATAAGATCTGCTAAGCCTGTGTTTACCACAGACCTTATTTTCAGCTTTTATCCAACCCCCACACACACACAAAAAAAACATGTATTTCCCCAAAGGCTTTGGCAAATGAGCCATGGTGGGGTTAGTGCCTACAAAAAGATGCAATTACTATTGCTCTCTATTCAGCTCAATTTATGAAGCTTTGTTCCTCTCTCTCTCACCCTCTCCCTCCCTTACTCTTCAGTTTATACACACAAGCGTCTATTACAGTACAATAGTGTTGACAAAAGTGCAAAGATACAATGTGACATTCGCTTCAAAATAAGTTTTATTGTAATTTTATGTTTTCAAACTAGTGCAAATACATGCAAATAGGAGACGGGTCCCACAAGCAGCCCGTTGGACCCAAAAAGCTTGTGTTGAAGAAAACACCAAATGATACCAAAATATTGGTTTAAAGGTAGACTCAGCAATATGACGTAGATGCAGAAAGTAAACAGCATAGTGGGTTGATTTACGCAACAACTACGAGCGTTGAAGCCAAGCCTCAGGGTCAGTAGCTTCAGCCCAACATCACACACACACACATGCACACATACGCACGCACACACACACACGCACACACACACAGATTTATTTTGTCTCCATATTATGTCTATCTCCAATAAGCTACCAGGGAAAGGGCTAAGAATAGCCCATATTAATATACAATGCATTCGGAACGCATTCAGACCCCTTGACTTCCACATTTTGTTACATCATTACATCGTTTTTTCCCTCATCTACACACAATACCCCATAATGACCAAGCAAAAACAGGGTTTTAGAAATAAAAAAAACTGAAATATCACATTTGCATAATTTACTCAGTACTTTGTTGAAGCACCTTTGGCAGCGATTACAGCCTCGAGTCTTCTTGAGTATGATGCTACAAGCTTGGCACACCTGTATTTGGGCAGTTTCTCCCATTATTTTCTGAAGATCCTCTCAAGCTGTGTCAGATCGGGTTCAAGTCTGGGCTCTGGCTGGGCCACTCAAGGACATTCAAAGACTTGTCCTAAAGCTACTCCTACGCTGTCTTGGCTTTGTGCTTAGGGTCATTGTCCTGTTGTAAGGTGAACCTTCGCCCCAGTCTGAAGTGCTGAGCACTCTGGAGCAGGGTTTCATCAAGGATCTCTCTGTACTTTGCTCCGTCCATCTTTTCCTCAATCCTGACTGGTGTCCTAGTCCCTGCCGCTGAAAAACATCCCCACAGCATGATGCTGCCACCACCATGCTTCACCGTAGAGAGGGTGCCAGATTTCCTCCAGACGTGAGGCTTGGCATTCAGGCCAAAAAGTTCCATCTTAGATTTATCAGACCAGAGAATCTTGTTTCTCATTGTCCGAGAGACCTTTATGTGCTTTTTGGCAAACTCCAAGCGGGCTGTCATGTGCCTTTTACTGAGGAGTGGCCCTCTCTACCATAAAGGCCTGATTGGTGGAGTTCTGCAGAGATGGTTGTCCTTCTGGAAGGTTCTCCCATCTCCACAGAGGAACTCTGGAGCTCTGTCAGAGTGACCATCACCGCCCTGACCAACACACTTCTCCCCCGATTGCTCAGTTTGGCCGGCCTGCCAACTCTAGGAAGAGTCTTGGTTGTTCAAAACTTATTCAATTTAAGGATGATGGAGGCCACTGTGTTCTTGGGGACCTTCAATGCTGTAGACATGTTTTGGTACCCTTCCCCAGATCTGTGACACAATCCTGTCTCTGAGCTCTACGGCCAATACCTTCAACCTCATGGCTTGGTTTTGCTCTGACATGCGCTTTCAACTGTGGGACCTTATATACTAGATAGGTGTGTGCCTTTCCAAATCATGCACAATCAATTGAATTTACCACAGGTGGTCTCCAATCAGGTTGTAAAAACATCTCAAGGATGATCAATGGAAACAGGATGCACCTGAGGTCAATTTCAAGTCTCATAGCAAAGGGTCTGAATACTCATGTAAATAATGTCATTCTGTTTTTTTATTTGAATACATTTGCAAAAATGTCTAAAAAACCTGTTTTTTCTTTGTCATTATGGGTTATTGTGTGTAGATTGATGAATAAAAACAAATATTGAATCAATTTTATAATATGGCTGTAAGTCAAGGGGTCTGAATACTTTCTGAATGCACTGTATGTAGTTTTAGAAATAATAATGAAATCAATAAATTGGATAACATTCATATACTGGCCATCTCTGAAACTCACTTAGATAATTCCTTTGATGATACAGCAATAGCAATACAGGGATATAACATAAACAGAAAAGACAGGAATGGCAATGGGGGAGGTGTTGCTGTATATGTTCAGAGCCATATTCCTGTAAAGCTTAGAGAGGATCTCATGACAAATGTTGTTGAAGTGTTATGATTGCAAGTTCACCTGCCTCATCTAAAGCTTATTCTTTCAGGGTGCTACTATTGGCCACCAAGTGCTAACAGTCAGTATTCTGATAACGTGTCCAACGCTTGATAGTGTGTATAATGTTAGAGGTCTATTTTCTGGGGGACCTGAACATTGACTGGTTAGCAACTAGCTGTCCTCTCAAGAGGAAGCTTCTAACTGTGACTAATGCCTGTAATATGACCTAGCTTATCACTGAACCAACTAGAGTGCATACCAAAAGTGTTGGATCTGTGACATCCGCTTGTATTGATCATATCTTCACTAATGCTGCAGAGCTTTGCTCCAAATCAATATCAGTTTCCATTGACTGTAGTGACCATATTATTGTGTCAATAACAAGGAAAGCCAGTGCCAAAGGTAGGGCCTAAAGTAATTCGTAAGAGATCATACAAAATGTTTTCCCAGGAGTATTTTGTGGCAGATGTAAAAAATGTATGTTGTCTTATGTGTATAAGGAAGTGAATCAAGATGCAGCACTGGACGTATTTGTACAATTATTTATACCAATTGTTGACAAGCATGCACCTGTTAAGAATCACCCTAGATTGATGATAAATTGAACAATTGTATGGTTCAAAGAAATTATGTAAAAGAGGTGACAAACAAGTCAGGCTGTTTGGCTGATTAGTTGACATACTGTAAATTGAGAAATGTGAATAAACTTAACAAAATGAAGAATAAAAAATATTACCAAAAAAAGATAATTGACATAAGACACAATGGAAAAATACCTTCAATGATATCATGGGCAGAAAACCCAATTAATCTCCATTGTTCATTGAAGTTGATGGGTCATTTATAACAAAACCTTTCGATATTGCCTATCATTTAAATGACTATTTCACCTGTAAAGTGGAAAAACTCAGAAGTGAAAAAACAACATTGAACAGTGAACCATCATATTTTTGTATAAAATATCTAATAATGAAAGAGAAGGGAGAAGGATTGATGTTTGGAATTTGGTCAAGTTGTGTGGGAGAGGTGGAAAACTGTTGTTAACCATCAATAATGATAAGCCACCAGGTCGAGACAAACTTAATGGGAAACTATTGAGAATAGTAGCAAACTGTATTGCCACCCCTATTTGCTATAAATTTAACCAAAGCCTAAAGGAGTGTGTCCACAGGCGTGGAAGGAAGCTAAAGTAATTCCACTGCCTAAAAATAGTACCCTTTGCTGGCTCCAACAGCCATCCAATCAGTTTGCTGCCAGTTCTTAGTAAACTGATGGAGAGGATTGTGTTTGACCAAATACAATGCTATTTTTCAAAGAGCAAGTTAACTACTGACTTTTAGCATGCATATAGAGAAGGGCACACAACTTGTACTGCACTGACTCAGATGACTGATGATTGTTTAAAATTGATAATAAGATGATAGTTGTATTGGTAGATTTCAGTGCAGCCTTTGATGTTATTGATCATAAATTGTAATCACCTGCCATCGCATGGTTGGAGAGTTATTTATCCAATAGAACCCAGAGAGTGTTCTTCAACGGAATCTTCTCTAACATCAGATATGCACAGTGCGGTGCCCCTTAGGGTAGTTGCCATTACTTTTCTCTACTTTTACAAATGATTTGCCACTGGTCTTACACAAAGTTAGAATTACTATGTACTGTATGCGGATGATTCCACACTCTACGCGGATGATTCCACACTCTACATGTCAGCATCTAAAGCCAGCGACCTCACTGAAATTCTAAATAGGGAGTTACAGTTCAATCCGAATGGGTGATTAATAATAAACTGGTAATAAACACATCTAAAACTAAAAGCATTGTATTTGGTTCAAACATTCTCTAAGACCTAAACCTCAACTGGAGTTGTGTATAAAGGGTGTGAACATTGAGCAAGTTCAGGAAGCTAAACTCCTGGTCAATTATCATGGGCAAGTCATATTGACAAAGCTGTTGTGGTGATGGTGAGGAGTATGTCTGTTATAAAAATATGTGGACTAGTTGTCCAGGCTCTGGTCTTGTCCCATCTTGATTACTGTCCGGTAATATGGTCAAGTGCAGCAAAGAAAGACCTAGAAAAGCTGCAGCTGGCTCATAACAGATCAGCACGCCTTGCTCTTAACTGCACATACAGAACTAACATCAACAACATGCACAACAGTCTTTCCTGGTTGAGGGTTAATGAGAGATTAACTGCTTCTCTTTTAGTTTTTATGATGAATATTACTGTGACGAAAATTTCAGATTGTCTGCATATCAAATACCATTCAACTCATGCATACTCCACAAGACAAACCACCAGGGGTTTCTCCACAGTCCTCAAGTCCAAAAGGAATTCACGGCAACGCACCATTTTGTACAGAGCCACTAACGCATGAAACTCCTTTCCATCTCCAATTACTCAAGCAAACAGCAAAATTACCTTTTAAATAACAACTCATGGAACGGCGGGACTCGGAGGGGACACACACAAACACACGCACACAGACACACTCTAACATTTAAAATATTTTTTTGCATTATTTGTATAATTTTTGTTGTTTCTATGTGCATTTTTTGGGGTCGCCCAAAAAGTTACATATTGCAGCTTTCAATTTGTGTGGCTGTCCTTGTCAAACAGTGTGTCAGTGTTTTGTCATGATTTGTGTTTTTTGTGGACCCCAGGAAGAGTAGCTGCTGCTTCTGCAAGAGCTAATGGGGATCCAAATAGGCAAACAAACGAAGCATGAGGCTCAACTTCTCCGCTGTTTTGGTGCCCTGGCTACCACACAGTGAACAGTGTAAAGCAAACCCATGCACAAGCATGGCCTCCCGAGTGACGCAGCGGTCTAAGGCACTGCATCTCAGTGCAAGAGGTGTCACTACAGACCCTGGTTCGATTCCAGGCTGTATCACAACCGGCCATGATTGGGAGTCCCATAGGGTGGCACACAATTGGCTCAGCGTCGTCTGGGTCTGAGTTTGGCCGGGGTAGGCCGTCATTGTAAATAAGAATTTGTTCTTAACTGACTTGCCTAGTTAAATAACGGTTAAATAAAATGTTTTATAAATAAATAAACATGCGCAGATACTGTGTGTAACTGTGTAAGAGCGAAGTCTTGCATGTTGCTCATCTCAATATCTGCGGTGCTGCTTGTGGCAACGTCATTTCGCTGAGTGTACCTTTAAGATGTATTCATCCATGGTTATATTTTGGTTGTTCTCCTCTGGTGGGCTATCCAGGTTAGGATGAAGATGTCCATAGACACTGATCTAAGGTCAGTTTAGTGTTTCCTCCTCTTACGGTTAAGGTTAGGATTTAGGGAGCGTAAACTGATCCTAGATCTGCGCCTATGGGCAACCTCTACTTGGAAAGGGCAGATACATTTGAGTTCCTCTTAATCCACTTATGCACATTCATTATTCAACAATACAAAACCACAGTCAAATCTGAGCACAAATCTGAGTAGCAAGATGCTACTCATACTTCCCCTCACTACTTTCTAAATAAAATACTAACCCTCCTGTTTGATATTCGATATGTATTGATTGCCTACAACTCTTTTAATTCATGACCTAAGTACTGAGTAGCTAAGATGTATAAAAAAATAAGAGGAATGTCATACTCCATGAGGCATGGTAAGACATCCGTTTTGTTTTGTTTCGTGTTTCACTACTTTGCAGAAGCATCCACAGGACGTTGTTACTACTTACTCTACAGCACACAACAGGCTTACACTGCAGACTACACATCCCATAGCAATGTTCTTCACTCCCGGTGGGACACAGTGGGGCCGGGAGTTAAGCAGGAGCACTATCTAAGACAAGAACGGCAGGTGTTTTCAAACACAGCTTAAACCTAGAATCCTTAATTGAAACAATAACAACGCGGTCACCCAGCCTGTGTTTAGGTAAAAAGCTGAGGGATGGGTCTGGAGAAATGTAACCACTCTCAAATTCATAGACAGAGCTACAGTATGCTGCCCTACAAAGTCAAAACACAGTCACTATGCCAACAATGAAGATGAGAAAAATGGCTTTAAAGTTTTTTGTTAGCCAGCCAAAATATGATAAGCAGTGACTCATTTGAGACGGATCCTATTTTCACTGTTTGCAATGTAAGAACTCTAATAAAGTTATCAGTGTTCATTTGACTTGACTCCTTTGTAATTCTCCTGCCCCCTGAGAGAGGTCATGTGGAAACGTGCCTGATATTTTAAGAGTTGGTTTGTGTTGGGCAAGCCCGGGGTTATGGTTGGCACAACATTGTACCCTAGAGACAGACCAATGCTTGGCTGTTGCTGTGTTGAGAGAGAGAAGCGCGCTTGAATCTCTCACATAGCTAGAGTGAGATTCACTGAAATGAAATATTCTGAATACTACACCAGGTGTAGGCCTATACTTTAGCCACAGTAAAACAAGAAAGAGATAGACTTTGGCACGAGCGCATCGGCTATCACCGGTGAGTGAGCTGCACATCATTGGCTGAGTCAGTAAAACTGGAAAACCTATTTAGGAATATAATTTCCTCTTGATATTGTACAATATGTGTGTCTCCACACACCTAGCCCTAGGCTATTGATGGATTCAAGACGAGGTCATTTTAATTTATCTCAGATTCTCCGTTTGTCAGTGTCAAAGCAGCCTGTCTTTTCAATCATTTGTGCGGTTTAAAAAAAGGTTCAGTCATGTAAAATGATGTAGAATGTGTTTATAAAAGGCCACATGTTTCCCAGACCCTAGGCTACAGAACAAAATCCCCATCTCTACTCTACTCTACTGCTCTATGCCACTAAGCAAAAGCAATGATAATGCATGCAATGCTTTTTATTAAGGTGATTTTTTTTCATGTGTTGCTGTACCTCAGAGTCCCCCAGGTCACCACCCTCTTGTGCTAACTTTTTGTTTCCGGCACCTCCCGGTTTACAAACTAAGCACTGTAGATAAGTGATAATGCACTGAGGTATCATCTTATTATGTAGCAATTTTTATGCATATCAACCATGACCACTGGCCCCTAAAATGCAGATACTGCACTCTGCCTTTGTATGACCTTTAACAACTAATGCAAAGGCAAAGTGCAGTATCTACAATCTAAATGTCTTTATCCAACTTTCTTGTTGTTTTTCTGTTTGATGGAAACAGTTCGAGAGTGAGTTCTAACTACATTCCAACTGTATTTAATGGTGTAATGTAGTTATGTTTTCATGTTTTGTATGTTCTATTGTGGTAAACCTTAAGGTAAGGACTATTCC
This sequence comes from Brachymystax lenok tsinlingensis, assembly GCA_030435695.1. NCBI lineage: Eukaryota > Metazoa > Chordata > Actinopteri > Salmoniformes > Salmonidae > Brachymystax > Brachymystax lenok. Next base: position 25,362,931 of record CM059804.1, on the reverse strand, counting down.
ACTCGCAGAATGGTGATACTTACAAAACATTTTTGACTTGTGCAGTATGTACAATCTGAATGTGTTTATCCAACTCGTTGTTTTTCTGTTTTGTATAGTCATTTATTTGACTTAGGGGTCACAAATCAGTGGTCATGGTTGTAATGCATAAAAAATTACTTCATAATAAGATAATGCATTATCACTTGTCTACCTACAACATATTTGTCTGGACAGCAAATAAACTTTAAAGGCATTTTTCTCAGTTTCACTGTTTGCATAGTTACTGCTCTTTGCCTTTGTATGGCAGAGCAGGTAACTGCAGTCAAAATATAGTGGAACAAAGCCAAAGTGCAGTAAATTCTGTTTTCCTGTGTTTTTACTTGGATTTTGCAGTTACTGCAAATTTCTCACTCCCATTTTCTCTACAAATGGAATATAATTGAACCAGGACACAGTATCAAACAGATACTACAAAGCCTGATTTCAGTCTTAACTCAATTTCGACCAAATATGTAGTTACTGCATTTTGCCTTTGTAGGCAAATTATAATTTTAACCTTGTTTTGAGGCTATGCAGTGTTTGTTTACATTTACATAGTTTACAAACATTGGAGTAAAACAAGCTTGTATTCTGGGTTCTGATAGGATATGACAGTTGAACTAAGCTCATGAGGCATTTATACGTTTTATTCTTCAAGACTCCATGGGTATTCTATCATTAATTAATAACTCCAAAATTTGATGTAGCAACTAAAGATTCCAGCTTTAAGTGCCACTTTCTTTTCGTTGAACATCTACTAGATGCTGGAAGGGAACTAGCATGGAGATGGTCTTTCTGCACTGTCACCAATATGGAATCTCTGATCTCTGTTTCCCTCGCTACCCAGAGGTCTATCAACATTGGATTTAGTTCCTAGCACAGAGCCACTTCTGTATCAACAGTATGAGGCTATGTCATTACTCTTTGCCCCAAGTCACAGTAACAGGTACAGAATGCAAACTGAAGCTGATGGACAAACACCCCTCGGTGTCTTAATTACTATGGATTCATGTTTCACCTTGTTAACTCTACTGAGTCCTCATTGCCATCCAAAGTCCTGGCCAGTCATCTGGTAGAACCGCTGGTTGTGCGGCCTGTAGAACTCCCTCAGTCTCCGGATCACTTCAGAGTCGATGGGGGCATGTGTTCGGCCTTTAGTCTTCCCCAGGCAGTGGGGCTTGCTGCTTCCCTCCGGTTTCTTCAGGCAGGGGAAACCTTTAGTCTTATTGAAGTAGAAGTGCTTGTCCGTCACAATCCTCTGGAGGCCCAGGAAGTCCTGGACCTTTCCTAGTTCTCCTGCCGGGTCGGAGATAAGGCCCTCCCCACTGACCAGGTGGATCTGGGCCCGGGGGAACCAGGCCAGCCAGCGCTCCAGGTGTTGAGCGTACAGTCCGATCCACAGAGGGCTCCATAGAGAATCAATCTCACCTGGGATCAAGAAAAGACACAGTTACCTGATTTAGACTTTGAAAGGGGGGACTGAAGACAGGACTAAAGATGATAGTGTTTGTGTGGGTACTGAATTAGGAAAGACTATGTTTTTGTGTCATTCATTAATCCATCCAACCATGCTATCATTCATTCATTCATTCATTCATTCATTCATTCATTCATTGGCCTACACAATAAAAATGCATCACTATGATTCTGACCATTGGTGCGGTTCTTGAAGGCGAGGGTTTCGAAGGCAGGGATGTGGGGGGTCTTGGAGATGATCTGAGTGTAGTCAGAGATGGCCCGAGTCACAGGGTCTCGGACCACCAAAATCAGCTTCACGTCACGCGACATGGAGTGTACACGCCCCGGGGTCTCCACGGTAACAAAGTAACGCGGTGTCTTCTCCATGACAACCTGGCCGTCCAAGGCCTTGGGCATCATACTCCTGGGGGATGGAGGGAGAGAAAGGGAGAAATTAAAGAAGAAAGGGAGAAAGGAAAAAAGAAAGAGAGATATGTTTAGTGTTTAAATGGTGCAACTATTAGGATTAAAACCATCTGGAAAATGATTCTGATTGGGCAAAACAACCATCGAAAAGGCTTTATTTGTCTCTTACTGGCTACAGTTGATGGTCAGGCCTCAAAGGTTGTTCTTATATGCATTAGTAATGGAGGCTGTCATTACATTAATAGAAGGGTACTGAAGGGTACTGAGATGCACACACACACACACACACACACACACACACACAAACACACACACACACACACTGGGCTATACAGTGCCTTCAGAAAATATTCACACCCCTTGACACACCCCTCAGTATTGTGGAGTAACTACAATGGTGTTGATCCATCCTCAGTTTTCTACCAATACTTCCACATTTTATTGTGCTAAATCCTGAATTTAAAATGGATTTAATTGAGATGTGTCATTGGCCTACACAAAATACCCCATGATGTCAAAGTGAAATTATGTTTTTTGACATTTTTACAAATTAATAATAAATGAAAAGCTGAAATGTCTTGAGTCAGTAAGTATTCAACCCCTTTCTTATGGCAAGCCTAAATAAGTTCAGGAGTATAACATTTGCTTAACAAGTCGCATAATCAGTTGCATGGACTCATTCTGTGTGCAATAATAGTTTAAAGCGATTATTGAATGACCATGTCATTTCTGTACCCCACAGATACAATTATATGTAAAGTTCCTCAGTCCAGCAGTGAATTTCAAACACAGATTCAACCACAAAGACAAGGGAGGTTTTCCAATGCATCATAAAGAAGGGCACCTATTGGTAGAAAAAGCAGACAAAGAATATCCCTTTGAGCATGGTGAAGTTATTAATTATACTTTGGCAGGTGTATCAATACACCCAGTCACTACAATGACACAGGCGTCGTTCCGAACTCAGTTGCTGGAGAGGATGGAAACCGCTCTGAGATTTCACGAGCCCAATGGTGACTTTAAAACAGTTGCAGAGTTTAATGGCTGTGATAGGAGAAAACTGAGGATGGATCAAAACCATTGTAGTTACTCCACAATACTGAGCTAAATAACAGAGTGAAGAATGAATCCTGTACAGAATAAAATATATCTCCTATATATAAGACAAATACTTCAAACCTTGTTTCTTCTGATTAATTTGACTGTCTTTTTTGCCATTTATGAATGTGTTATTCCATGTGTTTCTCTGGGTTATAGTAGTGAAGGCCAAATTCTATATGTCATCAAATAATTGTTTTATATATAATTTTTTTTATACCTAAAGGGGTCCTAAAATTCAAAATCAAATAGCTAAATGATCCATAGTATGACCATCTTAAAACCATTCAGGACGGTTTGGGGACAGAGTTAGGACAGGATGGAGTGATGGAGGGGTGGAGGGGAGAGAGGGAACAGAGAGAGAACAGGATGCTCAGAGTGTCCTCTGGTATGAGCATGGATCAGGTTTCAGCTCTGAACACCCCCCTCCCTGAAATATGAACTTCTATCTATACATCAATTTCCCAACCTGGCTCTATCACACACACAGAGAGACGGACGCACACGCACACGCACTATAGCCTTCATGGGAGGTGAGAGTAGTACTTAGCCTGAAGACTTCCCTGTTTACCCGAGCCATCAGGAGACACACAGTCCATCACACACACACATAAACACACATTATTCAGTCATTATTAAACCATGTGCTATTGTTCTTTTGTCCTCAGACCCCTAGCTCTCACACCATGTGTGTGTGTGTGTGTGTGTGTGTGTGTGTGTGTGTGTGTGTGTGTGTGTGTGTGTGTGTGTGTGTGTGTGTGTGTGTGTGTGTGCGTGTGCGTGTGCGTGTGCGTGTGTGTGTGTGTGTGTGTGTGTGTGTGTGTGTGTGTGTGTGTGTGTGTCCCTGTATGCATCCATGCCTGCCAGTGCATGTGCATCTAGTGCAGCTAAAGGGATAGAAAGCCCATGCAGGAAAGGAGTAGATGATGAGTCATAAAGGAGTGATGGAGTGATGGGTACAAACGTACCTCCATTAGGCAGCTCTCATAGAGAAGCCTTAAAGCCAGGAACATTTAGTCAGCATGAAACAGAACTCCTTTACTTTACCATTAAGAGAGATGCAATTATCACAGAGCCCTGAGAGCATATTCTCTGTATTCTCTCTATTTTTTTTTATTATTATTATTAATTTTTTATTTAACCTTTATTTAACCAGGTAAGCTAGTTGAGAACAGGTTCTCATTTACAACTGCGACCTGGCCAAGATAAAGCATAGAGCCTACGCAGTCGCTCATGTGTATTGAGTGTTAAAGTGATCATGTCATCCATGTGTAGATGCCACGCAGCAGGATCAGACATCCTCTGGATGAAATGAGAGATTTTTACAATCTCTCTCCTGTTTGTCATCCCCTTCCCTCTCTCCATCTCTCTGTGGAGCGTCATACCCCCACTAGCCAAAAAAGACCCTGTGCAGTGCAGAGCCATAGGTATTGATTCTGGAGGAGTGGGGGGATAAAGTGTGTGAGAGTGTGTGTGTGTGGGAGGAGTGGGTAGGGTAGACCTGGGTCTCATCTGGGCTGAGGGTGGCAGGTGGGGTTTGGGGGAGCCTCTGGAGTCCCATCAGCACCGTGCTGTGTGTGTGTGTGCGTGTGCGTGTGTGTGTGCGTGCGTGTGTGCGTGCGTGCATGTGTGTGTGTGTGTGTGTGATAACAGATGTGAGGCAATTACAGTGTCTATCACACACACACACTCTGGGGTCAAAGACCATCATATGACAATGGAGGGAGGAGAGATGAGAGTGTAGAGTAAAACTACTTACATTTTGATAGATTTGATAGAATAAACTGGCATCAACTGCTATGGATCGCCAAATCTATTTAGTCTACATACATTATAAGGAAGCAATGCTTCAATGACAATAGCCATTATTTCAATGAAAAACATGTTCTCTTATTGATGTCCACACGGAGTGTGCATTCGTGTTTGTGTATATGTATGTGTATATGTGTATGTCGGACTGAGAGTCCATTCATCCATTTCTCTGTGCTGGGGACCATTAAGGCTCTAGTCCATTGTAGCGTTGCCCTGTCCACTTCCAGCAGACATCCATCATAGTGGGGCCCAGACCCCCTGCCTCCCTCTCCAACCCCCAGAGAGAGCCTTAATGAGGGCTAGATCACCCCGGCTGTCTGGGCCTTATGGAGATCACACACATTACAGTACTGGATGGGTGGATGGGCCCCGATTTAATATAGAGATATTATAAAATAGAGAAATATAAATGTGTGGGAAAGCAAACACACATACGCACAAATGCATGCACAAATTCACACACATAAACAAGAAACACTACTGTATTTCCCCTTTCTAACACAAATAATATGTAATAACAGAATTCAGATTCCCCTACACTTAGCCCAGTTTTTACTCCCCTATACAAAAACCATGCTTAAAAAAGAATCCACTAGATTCCCTTTGCTGTCAGACGTGATCTCCTCTAACATAGCCATGCTGAAGATCACATGTTTTGGCAGCTGTTCTTTAGCCATTTGCATGGCAATTATATTCCTGTGTAAAAACACAGGCACACATGCAACGTCAAGCCCAAACAAAGCATGTGATCCATGGGTATGAATTGATATGCTGCTTTTAACGAGTTTATCTGAATTGCAAATGAACCACAGCCATGTGAGAACATCGACTCTGTAAAGACCACTAAATTGGAATCTGTCATTTGAGTTCTGATGGGGAAGGCGTTCTTCTCCAGATCAAAACGGAACACTTAGCTAGGCCTCAGAATGGCTGCGATATTGAATTATTAGTAAACATCTCAAATGGATTGCAACACAGTCATCGTCTATACGTGATATTGCACTTAGTTAAATAAAGGTTAAATTATACATTTAAAATAATTACACTATATGATTGGTAAAGACAGATTTATATACAGCATGTGAAACAAAATCACTATAACAAGAAAATTAGACAAACTCTACACTCCATTATGGGCTACCCAGCTCTAGCAGTACCTCATGGTCAATACTACAGTCGTGGCCAAAGGTTTTGAGAATCACACAAATATTAATTTTCACAAAGTTTGCTGCTTCAGTGTCTTTAGATATTTTTGTCAGATGTTACTATGGAATACTGAAGTATAATTACAAGCATTTCATAAGTGTCAAAGGCTTTTATTGACAATTACATGAAGTTGATGCAAAGAGTCAATATTTGCAGTGTTGACCCTTTTTTTTCAAGACCTCTGCAATCCGCCCTGGCATGCTGTCAATTAACTTCTGGGCCACATCCTGGCTGATGGCAGCCCATTCTTGCATAATCAATGCTTGGAGTTTGTCAGAATTTGTGAGGTTTTGTTTGTCCACCCGCCTCTTGAGGATTGACCACACGTTCTCAATGGGATTAAGGTCTGGGGAATTTCCTGGCCATGGACCCAAAATATCAATGTTTTGTTCCCCGAGCCACTTAGTTATCACTTTTGCCTTACGGCAAGGTGCTCCATCAGGCTGGAAAAGGCATTGTTCGTCACCAAACTGTTCCTGGATGGTTGGGAGAAGTTGCTCTCGGAGGATGTGTTGGTACAATTCTTTATTCATGGCTGTGTTCTTAGGCAAAATTGTGAGTGAGCCCACTCCCTTGGCTGAGAAGCAACCCCACACATGAATGGTCTCAGGATGCTTTACTGTTGGCATGACATAGGACTGATGGTAGCGCTCACCTTGTCTTCTCCGGACAAGCTTTTTTCCGGATGCCCCAAACAGTCTGAAAGGGGATTCATCAGAGAAAATGACTTTACCCCAGTCCTCAGCAGTCCAATCCCTGTACCTTTTGCAGAATATCAGTCTGTCCCTGATGTTTTTCCTGGAGAGAAGTGGCTTCTTTGCTGCCCTTCTTGACACCAGGCATCCTCCAAAGGTTTTCACCTCACTGTGCTCACACCTGCCTGCTGCCATTCCTGAGCAAGGTCTGTACTGGTGGTGCCCCGATCCCGCAGCTGAATCAACTTTAGGAGACGGTCCTGGCGCTTGTTGGACTTTCTTGGGCGCCCTGAAGCCTTCTTCACAACAATTGAACCTCTCTCCTTGAAGTTCTTGATGATCCGATGAATGGTTAATTTAGGTGCAATCTTACTGGCAACAATATCCTTGCCTGTGAAGCCCTTTTTGTGCAAAGCAATGATGACGGCACGTGTTTCCTTGCAGGTAACCATGCTTGACAGAGGAAGAACAATGATTCCAAGCACCACCCTCCTTCTGAAGCTTCCAGTCGGTTATTTGAACTCAATCAGCATGACAGAGTGATCACCAGCCTTGTCCTCGTCAACACTCACACCTATGTTAACGAGAGAATCACTGACATAATGTCAGCTGGTCCTTTTGTGACAGGGCTGAAATGCAGTGGAAATGTTTTTTGGGGATTCAGTTCATTTGCATGGCAAAGAGGGACTTTGCAATTAATTGCAATTCATCTGATCACTCTTCATGACATTCTGGAGAAAATGCAAATTGCCATTATACAAACTGAGGCAGCAGACTTTGTGAAAATGTATATTTGTGTCATTCTCAAAACTTTTGGCCACGACTGTACATCAATACATCTCACTGCTACAGGAGAGAATGTTACCCTACAGCCACACAGGAACACACAGCGGCAGCACTGAATAACAAGCCTCCAGCCTCCAGCTCTGGGAGTATAGAGTATAGCTCCTATGACATTCCTTTGGGGTGAGGAAAAGGTCAGTGGAGATGTGTGTGGTTGTGGTAACACAGAGTTCACCCTTTCACCTCTAATCTCTGCTTTTCATCTGCACAGTCACACCATCCTATCCTCAATATTATTTCTCTCTTCTTTCATTCGCATACAATCCATCATCATGTGCTATAGGAAGTTAATGCACAGCACGGAGAGAGGGAGAGAGAGAGAGAGAGAGAGAGAGAGAGAGAGAGAGAGAGAGAGAGAGAGAGAGAGAGAGAGAGAGAGAGAGAAAAGAAGGGGGATACAGACACAGAGGGACAGACAGAGATTGAGAGAGAGAGAGAGGCAGACAGACAGACAGACAGAGACACACAGAAGCATAGACAGAGACAGACAGCTAGTGACTGAAACCTGACCTGTATGCATACGTGAGAGGATTATTCCAATGCAGGATAAGACTTCCTGCTAACTGTAACTGAATCCTGTACTGACCAGAGATAACACGCACACACCAACCTGGTCTCAAAGCATTTCGTATTATTCTGTACGTAAATCCGGGACACTCCATTTAGTATGTTACGTTTCATATGGTATGTATTAATTTGTGGATGTCTGTCAACCATTTCATATGATATGTTAAGAATGACAATTCGTAACAAATTTGAAAAACGTACAATATGTTAGGAATTTGCTAAATGTATTATATGTTAGGCATTTTCAAAACGTACAATAAGTTACGAATTTGCGAATGTACAGAGGCTTGCGAAAGGATTCACCCCCCTTGGCATCTTTCCTATTTTGTTGCCTTACAACCTGGAATTAAAATAAATGTTGGGGGTTTGAATCATTTGATTTACACAACATGACTACCACTTTGAAGATGCAAAATATTTTTTATTGTGAAACAAACAAGAAATAAGAAAACTTGAGAGTGCATAACTATTCAATACTTTGTAGAGCCACCTAATACAGCAAATACAGCTGCAAGTCTCTTGGGGTATGTCTCTATAAGCTTGGCATATGCCCATTTTTCAAGGCAAAACTGCTCCTGCTCCTTCAAGTTGGATGTGTTCCGCTGGTGTACTGCAATCTTTAAGTCATACCACAGATTCTCAATTGGATTGAGGTCTGGGCTTTGACTAGGCCATTCCAAGACATTTAAATGTTTCCCCTTAAACCACTCGAGTGTTGCTTTACCAGTATACTTAGGATCATTGTCCTGCTGGAATGTGAAACTCCGTCCCAGTCTCAAATCTCTGGAAGACTGAAACAGGTTTCCCTCAAGAATTTCCCTGTATTTAGCGCCATCCATCATTCCTTCAATTCTGACCAGTTTCCCAGTCCCTGCCGATGAAATACATCCCCACAGCATGATGCTGCCACCACCATGCTTCACTGTGGGGATGGTATTCTCAGGGTGATGAGAGGTATTGGGTTTGCGCCAGACATAGCGTTTTCCTTGATAGCCAAAAGCTCAATTTTAGTCTCATCTGACCAGAGCACCTTCTTCCATATGTTTGGGGAGTCTCTCACATGCCTTTTTGGTGAACACCAAACTTGTTTGCTTATTTTTTTCTTTAAGCAATGGCTTTTTTCTAGCAACTCTTCCGTAAGCCCAGCTCTGTGGAGTGTACGGCTTAAAGTGGTTCTATGGACAGATAATCCAATCTCCGCTGTGGAGCTTTGCAGCTCCTTCAGGGTTATCTTTGGTCTCTTTGTTTCCTCTCTGATTAATGCCCTCCTTGCCTGGTCTTTGAGTTTTGGTGGGCGGCCCTCTCTTGGCAGGTTTGTTGTGGTGCCATATTACTTAAAAATTTGTATAATGGATTTAATGGTGCTCCATGGGATGTTCAAAGTTTCTGATATTTTTTTATAACCCAACCCTGAGCTATACTTCTCCACAACTTTGTCCCTGACCTGTTTGGAGAGCTCCTTGGTCTTCATGGTGCCGCTTGCTTGGTGGTGCCCCTTGCTTAGTGGTGTTGCAGACTCTGGGGCCTTCAGAACAGGTGCATATATACAGAGATCATGTGACACTTAGATTGCACACAGGTGGACTTTATTTAACTAATTATGTGACTTCTGAAGGTAATTGATTGCACCAGATCTTATTTAGGGGCTTCGTAGCAAAGAGCAAATGGGGGTGAATACAAATGCACACACCAGTTTTCTGTTTTTAATGTTTTTGAATTTTTTTGAAACAAGTTATTTCACTTCACCAATTTGGACTATTTTGTGTATGTCCATTACATGAAATCCAAATAAAAATATATTTAAATTATAGGTTGTAATGCAACAAAATAGGAAAAACTCCAAGGGGTATGAATACTTTTGCAAGGCACTGTATGATATTTTACGAAGTCTAGCTAGATGGCTAATTTCTGCTATGTGGCTAACGTTTGCTAGCTCGCTAACATTAGCTAGGCTAGGGGGTTAGGGTTAGGGTTAAGGTTAGGGTTAAGTTTAGGAGTTAGGTTAAAGGGTTAAGGTTAGGGGGAAGGATTAGCTAAAAAGGTTAAGGTTAGGGTTAGGTGAAGGGTTATCTAAAAAGGTTAAGGTTAGGGTTAGCTAACATGCTAAGTAGTTGAAAAGTTGCTAATTAGCTAAAACACTGAAGTTTTTATTTTATTTTACCTTTATTTAACCAGGTAGGCTAGTTGAGAACAAGTTCCATTTACAACTGCAACCTGGCCAAGATAAAGCACAGCAGTTTGATACATACAACAACAAAGAGTTACACATGGAATACACAGACATACAGCAAATAACACAGTAGAAAAATGAAAACTTTTAATTAAATAAATAATAAGTATATGTACAGTGAGTGCAAATGAGGTAAGATAAGGGATGTAGGGCAACAATCAGGCCATGGTTGTCCATGATGAGATTCTAACTCACAACCTTTGGGTTGCTAGACATTTGCATTATACACCAACTCACCCGCACCTAAGTAGCCATCTGTCTTATGTAACCATACCAAATATAACATATCATACTAAATGGAGTGTCTCATATTTACGTACAGAATAATACAAAATGCTCTGAGACCAGGCTGCACACACACATACACACACACACACACATACACACACGCACTGATCAGGACTAATAGCTTTAGCGCTCACGGCAAGCCAAGGTCTTGGGAGAGAAGTGAAGCCATCGATTTGAGAAACAGTGTAAGGATAAAACCTCTGCTCCGTCTCAGTCCAGCCCTGTCCTGTCCTATTTCAGATATGATCTATCTCCAGTCTGCCTGCCTGGTTGAGAGTGGTTCCTGTCAGGGATAGAGATCTGAAGTGTCCTTATGAAGCAGATGAGAGCAGGGTGTACAGACAAAAAGGAAACATGTATTTCTTTTTTAATCTAAATGCATGTTTGAAAGCTAAAAATATATACACTTTTTGTGCACCTGACCATGCTCTTATCTACTGTACTTGCAATGTCTCTTCGCAGACAGTTTTCTTTCCAAGCACCACATCCTACAGTGGGCACAGCCGGTCTACATACACCATACACTGAGCTCTTCCTAACTTGAGCTGTACCCGATGATATACCCCACTGTGTAATGAAGTGGTGTGACTGGGAGCGCATCATTATCTGTGAGGGTAAACTGACCTGGGGTCAGGATCAAGCTGACAGGCCTGACAGTGATGTCAAGTGGCATGACAGTCAAGAAGCCCCATCTGGTCCTGGGGAGGGGGCAATCTTGTCACTCTGGGACGTCATTGAGATGTACACACACAAACAGACACACAGTGGAGAAGTGGCACACCCTGGCACACCCTGGCACACCCTGGCATATTTTGTGTGTGTGTGTGTGTGTGTGTGTGTGTGTGTGTGTGTGTGTGTGTGTGTGTGTGTGTGTGTGTGTGTGTGTGTGTGTGTGTGTGTGTGTGTGTGTGTGTGTGTGTGCGTGCGTGCGTGCGTGTGTGTGTGCGTGCGTGCGTGCTTGCGTGTGTGTGTGTGCCAGATGACCCTGGTGTGAAATGGAGAGATAAGAGATGCAAAGCAGATCAGGCCAGACACTTAAGGAAAGGAAAAGTAAGAGAGAGAGAGAGAGAGAGAGAGAGAGAGAGAGAGAGAGAGAGAGAGAGAGAGAGTGTGTGTGCGTGTGTGTGTGCGTGTGTGTGTGGACCTCTAGGATGAGACCAGAGCCAGCTGACTAAGGTAACATCTGGCCTCAGCTGCAGAGATGATTTCACTGTGAGAACTCATCCAGACCCTCCCTGCACATAAACACACAAACATGTACACACACACAAACAGACACACACACAGATTGGCATAGCCAGATGGTAGTTCCTCTCACTGCCTGTCACCTAATCCACTATGTGCTGGCCATGGGTATGTTTGGGTATTCCAAAAACGAACAAGCATTATTCCTAGATCTATTTCTATGTTTTATGCTGCGACACAGTGGATGCACATTCAAATTGTTCTGTAAAATTAATTACCAACCAAGTCCACCATTCATCGGACCAAATGGAACAATACTTTCTGATACAGGTGCAGGTGCACTGAGTCAAAAGCATTTATCAACAAACAACATTCATTGGATAGCAATGCCCTTTTGAGAAATATACACGTGCACGCATGATATGTACCTGTACCAGTGCAAGCCTCGTGCGTAATGCCGGTCAAAGAAGTGCGGCTCAGAGCCCAGCGCGCGGATGTCCGGGTGCAGCCTGAGAAACTCCAGCAAAGCCCTCGTGCCACCCTTCTTCACTCCTATAATAAGTGCTTGGGGTAACCGCCGGGTCGCCTTCCAATCTTTGCCCGTGTTATCAGTCTCCAAACCGGGCGTCAGTGTGCTCCCTTCCCCGGTACCTGGGTATCCATCTTCATCCTGTACCGTTACGACGTCCTTATAAAACGTCCAGTTTCTGTCATCGCTGGCGGGTCTGTCCGAGACTGATTTTTCCGTTAGGTCCGACTCGCAGCATCCCGTGACGAAGTAGAAGAGAGAGACACAGATGATTCCCAAAGAGAGAATGATCAGAAGTTTTTGGAGGACTCTCCTGATGTCTCTATCCGTTGGGTTGCTGTGGTGAAAAGTTGCCATCGCCTTCCCTCAGAGTCCCATCCGAGGAGGGCCATTCTACTGCAAACTCAGCTCACATAACTTCATCTCTGTGAAGACACAAAGGCTTTCTGAGCCTCTCAGATAGAATAAAGTCTCCATAGTGCCGCTGCGTCGATTCCACAAAACTCCAATAAAGTCGCCGGCGTGCCCGTGTCCCATCTTTCCCTTTGACGGTTTATTCTGCGCGCATGAAATCCATTGAGTTGGCTGCTATTCTCAACGTGACCTCGCTTCTCCGGAGTCCCAAACCCAGCTCAGCCACCCAATCAAGAGATCAATTCCTGTTTTCTGTCCAGATATCCACCCACTCATTCGACCCCACCGGCATGGAGAATATAGCCTACAGCTGTTAATATCAGCAGCGCAGGGCTGTAGTGGTCCTTTACCCTGGGATTACCCGCTGTCTCACTCCATGGGTCTCCGGGGACTGCGTGTCATGGGGTCTCGCTCTCTCTTTCTGTCTCTCTCTCCCAATTCTTTTTTATCATTCATTTGTTGAGAAAAGTGTGCGCTGCGCTCCGAATTAAATTGTATTTGATTGGAGGGTCATGGCCGAAGGCGGGTCTGAATCCCAACGGATTATATTGGAAAAACTGAGATGAATTTGATGCGCATGCACGCAGAAGAGAAGAGAGCAGTTATGGTGTGCATATACGACAGAGCATGACCCCTTCTGGATGTAATAAATCAACATTTATCCAGTGATTGTATCTGTTGGCATTTAGTGTTTTATGTAGGGCTATTCTACAGTTTCTTCACAGCCAGTTTTGCAACATATTTTCATACTAGCATATAAAGTTAACTACATTGTCCCTTTGGAGAGCCAATTTACTATTTAAACTTGCAGAAAACTAAATGTTGTATTCACAAAACCTCAGTAGCCAATATGGCATATAGGGCAAATTTCCAACAGGGTTAGCTGGTCAACCATTATGTCTGACAGAGTTGATCACACCCTAATGGTGGTTAGTCCCTGTAAATCAGGAGGTGGCTGAGCACATAATTGGTTTACTGGTTAGTATTAGTCCAGTAACTGTGACTGAATGGCCAAAGCCTCCTGATCCTGATACTCTTTTGGTCTGTCTATCTGATGTCCAGGCATGACATTCCCAAGTCTCATGAGAATAACGTTAAAGAATAAAGGTTCAATTAAACAATCTTAGATAAATCAATCAACAAGCATAGACTACAGGAGGAGACTGGTGTAAATGAACATAAATAATCTCTCATATCACGTTTAACGACACATTATTTCAGTCCCACTTTCCCACAAGGTTGGGGTTGTTGTAATAAAACAATATAAATCACAATACAAAGATATAATTCAAAAATGTATTGTGAAATAACAGTAAACATGAATATGTAGCCAAGGGATTTATTTAATATCCTGTTTAAGCAGGTCTTTGTAACAGTGTTGATATTACAGCAGGTTAGGGAGGAGCTACGGGGCATTGCATTTTATTGTAGTAGAATAAAGGAAACTGGACTGAAGGTATGGTTAAGAGCTCATTGGAGAGTCATTAGGGTTGACACACACACATACACACACTACATTCCACATGGTTTATCCCAGTCATCAGCCCACAGCAGATGTGACCCAAGTCATTAGGTCAGAGGTCAGATGTGTCTTGAACTGTAAAAGTGTATATTAACCAATAACCATTGCAATATTCATTTTTATATACAGTATAAAAAGATATGCACAGAATACATTCCCTTGAGTTGTATTACCTCTGTAAGAGGGTCCCAGCCAGGAAAACAACACAGACACGCAAACATTGATACATAAATAGATCAAATCTACTTGTTCAAGTCGGGGGAGGATTTGATTTCTTATTCCATAACTGAGTGATTCCTCATGAAACCCAAAATGTAATCCATAGAATAACTCAGTTATGATCCAATAAACCTTGCCAACGGATTGAATGTGAATTTTATTTTATTTTTATGTTCGCCCTCTGCTGGTAATTTTCAGGATGTGCAATACATTGTTTACTATGCTAATTTCTCTGTATAAAATGGACCAGAATTGTTGTTTTGTTTTATTGTCACATACACTAAAGCGGATAGGTTTCAGTGAAATGTGTTGTTTTACACTGTCATCCATAGTAGTGTGGCGCCCCTGGAACAAGTTAGGGTTAAGTGCCTTGCTCAAGGGCACATCGACAGATTTTTTCACCTTGTCAGCTCGGGTATTCAAACCCGCTACTTTTTGGTTACTGGCCCAACCCTCTAACCACTAGGCTACCTGCCAACAAACAAGCAGAGATCCCACTCTGAAACTTTGATAGGCACATAGAGTATATTATTTTCAACAATTCATGTTTATATTTTTGAATATTCATACATTTATGTAAAAAAAAAAGATTACATTTTTTATATTACTCGTATTACAGAGCAAATGGTAAAGCTTCATATGACACAAATGTTTTTTTTACCTTTATTTAACTAGGCAAGTCAGTTAAGAACAAATTCTTATTTTCAATGACGGCCTAGGAACAGTGGGTTAACTGCCTTGTTCAGAGGCAGAACGACAGATTTTTATCTTGTCTAACGCTCTAACCACTAGGCTACCTGCCGCCCCCACTAGGCTACCTGCCGCCCCCATGCTTTCTACCTGCCGCCCCCATGCTTTGTAGCATCTACAGATTAAACATTATGGAGTCTTAAATGAGGCCGGGGTAAGGCCAAAATGTCATAAATATTGCAACTTTGATAAATTATTTCTCAATTATGCTTTTAGATACAAATTTAAAATATGTCAACAATTCTTCCTCCAGTACTATTCTATGGACGATATTTCGTGAAAATCCCCCCAAATCATGGTATTTTTTTGACTGGGTTTCGTGAGGAATCCCTCAACTGGATCATTTAGGGTTATGATAAGATTTGATTGGATCATGACAGAGTGACAGAATTGAGCCTGGCCTGTCAATATCCTATTTCCTGTCTTATTAAGGCTTTATTGACAAGTCTCCATCATGTCCCCATAAACAACAGACATTCATCATTTCTGGAGACAACACAGAGGGCCAGACAGACCGGACTGATAGCTTCCCCCAGCAGGGAATGAAAAACAATAGATATAATATATATAAAAGTGTACCTTTCTTAAAACTATATTTTTACACCTTTTATTCTGCCTTTTATGTTTTATCCCCTTTATGAATATTACATACAATCTCTTCTTAGTAAATCTGGCTATCAGAATATGGAATAGAGAGACAGACACTCCTGTTGACTGCACAGCAAATTCGCCAGCGTTACCTAGTGTAGATTTGTTTTGTGGAACATTTCTAGTGTTGATTCAGGAGTAGAATTAACTCTTTAAGAGTGAAATTAACACTCAGTGGTGTAAAATAAATATGCTACACAAAGCTAAATAAGATCAATTTTCTAAACTAATCAAATCAGTTAGCATAATATATTGTACCCATTGCTGAAATGGTTGTTGCAGTTTAAATGGTTTAGGTAGTATCCTCTGGTAATACTCTACTTATGATATATGTATTGTCATAAACAGTTTCATTTTGATGATAACATTCACCTAAGTAGGAACTCACAAAAATTTAACACATTCAATAAGCGTGTTTCTGTCACTGACAGATAGAGTCATGGGTGGTAACTCTACAATTCACTCGAAAAGGCAAGGCACACTGGAAAATTATATTGAAGGCGTGGCTTCGTGGGGGCGTGGCTTTCAAATCGTTTTTGGCTACCCGTTAGTGGAAGTGTTGTCCCAGTTTAAGTGGTCTATGGTTACGATAGTTAAATTCTGAGCATGTTTTCTGCCAATTTGCAAGTGTATAAATGCTTATATAAAAGGATGTGGTAATAGTGATGGGTATTCTGGCTCTTTTCAGTGAGCTGGTTTGTTCAGCTCACCAAAAAGAGCTGGCTCTTTTGGCTCCCAAACGGCTCTTTAAAAAATATGTTTTGTATTTTTTCAAGTCAAACAGTTTGCGATAGTTTGACTATGATTGGTGTTAAAAAAATTCCTTTAAAATTATTAAATGAAATCATACTCTACCTTAACCACAATGTATTTAAAAATGCATTGGTTTGTTATGAAATAGAATGCTATTAAACATTTGCATTTAAAGTATAACTTTTTAATGTATATAAACAAAGTGGTCAGAAATCTAACCATTCAAAACAAATACAAACTGAACAGCATAATAGAATATTGCACCATATCAAAGAAAAATAACAGATGTGCATTTAAAGTATAACTTTTTTAATGTATATAAACAACGTGCATATAAATGTTACAATTCAAAACGAATGCAATCTCAACAACATAATAATACAATACTGCACCATATCAAAGAAAAATAAATAGCAATGTGCAAAACTGCAGCATCCCACTTAAAACATTCAACTGGTCCCTCTTTTCTCTCTCTTCTTTATTGCCATGTTATAACCAGCAGCACACAGCAATGCTGACCATATTTTGCTTTTATGAGAGATTTGCATTCAGAAATGCAAGCTGCCTCACTTTCGAGCCTCATCCATCGCTCTGGCATCGCTGAAGGCTAACTTCTTAAACCTGGGGTCAAGTGCAGCGGTTTCTGATAGCATGTGATTATATTCCATTCTGTGGAACTTTCTGTCCATGGAAGAACATAGGGTGTCCATCAACTCTGTCACATGTCCTGTGGTTACATTTGCTTCTCTCTGGCGACTGGCTGTGATTCGCTGCAGACCCTTACACAGGAGTATCATTTTTGAGGCTGTCACATAGCTGAAAATAGAGAACAGTAACATATTAGTTAAGGTTCATGTTTTGTCTATTGATACTACGTTCTCATCTACTGCTCATATACATATATATCTTGTAGTGCAGTCTTGTTTAGGCCTCAGCTCAGGCATCCCCATCTGGCATTGTGTAGACTTTAGTTTTTCAGCACCTACTGTGCTCCTGTGGAAGTATTTCACTTTGTCCACAGTGGGCTTCAAAGCATTTCTTACAATCAGATTGATTGTGTGGGCAAGACATGGATGATGGGTCCATTTTAAAATTTTCATGGCTTTGGTTATGTTAGCTGCATTGTCACTAACACAACAGACCACTTTTCCATCTACTTGCCATTCTCTGGCCACTCTCAACAGTTCCTCTGCCAAGTTCTCTGAGGTGTGTCTGTCGCTGAACTCAAAGCAGTCCAGAAGACAGCTAGACATCGAAAAATCTTCAATAAAGTGACATGTAACCGACATGCAAGAAGTGGTAAGGCAGTGTCCAACAGTCAGTGGTAAGGCAAACTGCAGTAGCTTTTTGGACTCCGCACTGAAGCCTGTCTGCTCTCGTACAGTTGTGGAATAAGTGGTTTTGAAAGGGTTTTCCTGCTTGTATTTGTGTACATTGGTTAAGACTATTGCTATATTTTCTAAAACCTCTGTCCTCCACGATTGAAAATGGCTGGAAATCGGTGGCAATCATTTTAGCCAATACAATATCAATTTGGCCTTGTTTTGCTACAGATATAGACTTTGGCATAAACTGGTCCATAGAAGAATGCGTTGCTGTGGGTCACGGAGTAGGCCTACTTGACTGAGCGGATACATCACCACGTGTGGAGGTGCTGGCTCCACCACTATTACTAGCAGGCCCGCTAGTTTCTGGAAGCTCCGCTACAGCTAGCTTCACAGTTGGGTGCACAGTTCGCATATGCCGGTGTAGGTTGTGCGTAGAACCGGCTTTATATGAGATTTTTACACTGTGCTCTGCATGCATCCAAATGCTACTGTGCTTCCGACTCATTTTCCAGCTGTTGTTTTCACAGCTGTCCATCCTCTCTCTCCTCGGCTGCTAAGTGTGTGACTGTGAGTGAGTTGGCTCGGCCCTCCCTCACGCATCTTTGGTTCATTGGTTGACACTGCGTGTCTGATTGACAGGAACAACAGGTGAGGCTGTTAGTCTGAGCAGACAGTCAGAACGAATGTGTGTGTGCTTGAGCATTTAGGCCTATATTATTTTATTTCTTTTTTCGTTCTTTGAATTAGCTAATTCTATTCATTTAAATCTTTTGATTTTTTATATCTTAATTTTTTTATATTTTTGAAATACATTCGGCTCTTCTGATATGCGAACGACCCATCACGATGTGGTAATAAAGACTTGTAAATATTATTGTAATGTCCTGTCAAGAGATACGGACCTCTTGGTGTAATGGTTAAAATAATGCAAACTATATACACTTCCTAGTGTTATGCAATAGGACTGACAAAATGTAACAGCGTCAGCACTAAGCACAGTGTTCATTTAACATTCGAAAGTGCGTACCCATATAGATACTGGCCAAGTGTTAAATGTAACACTGTTGATTTAACACTGGAGAATTTGCTGTGTGTTCTGATCATGTATGATGATGTCACAGGAATGCAGGCAGTCATGTAGCAATCCAGAAAAGCTCTTAGCAACGCTCAACTGACCCTGAAATAATACCGTAATCACCAGTCAGATATTTCAATATCAACATCATCAAATCCCCTTATCACTGCAACCATTCAGTTGATTGACACACCATCGCTGAAACCAAAAAGATTATAGACAGATTATGGTCACAGATTAAATTGATTGAGATATTGTATGCTCAGTTTCCCTGTTGATGTGTTTATCCTGCTTCCATGGAGGAGAGACCAAGGTCAGATCAGAGCAGTCATCCTGGGTGGGAGGTTCAGGTTGGATGTCTTTTGTCTGCAGCCGTATGTGGAGCAGATTGTTCCGTTATGAAGTGGTCATCTATAAAAGCGTGACCCTGAGGTCAGGGCTGGGGTACGACACAGTGATTTATGATCACACAGAGAGTAGAGCGCAGAGAGAGGAGCCAGTATCATCCACACGCTGATGAAGATATGATGGAACAGACATGGAACCATCAGGAGTTCTGAGTTCCATGAGGGAGTGAGAAAGAGAAAGACTATCTCTATTTGTATGAGATCTAACCTGAAACTCTGATGTAATTCTTATGGGACTCGAGATGAACTACGAAATGCTGTCATGTAGTTCTGGATTGGAATTATGAAATTCTTTAGGGTAGAACACTCAAAATGTTGCACTAAACGTAACCAAATGGTTATCAATCTCAATGTTTAAACATTAACTTATTCCAGGCATACAGTATATTTCTAGAACAACACAAGGCGAGTAGGCTACAATACAGATGCCACTTGTCACTGTTTCAAACACCAATCGGTTAGATTTAGTTTTACCCCCCACCCCCAGCCACCTGGTGACAGCCTAATAAGAGCTGGAAGTAATGGTGTATGTAATCAAGTCTAAATTACAGCCATAACTCACCCAGCACAGAAGAGCAGAACCCTATAGGCCTGCCTTGAGGCCAACCAATCAGACTGGAGAACTAATCACAGCCTCTATAGCAATACGGACCTAGAGCTAATGAACTTCGGTCTCTAGCTGATGACCTCACCGGACTGGTAATTTACATCAACCAGGAACTGTAACTTCTCTCAATGATCAGGCTGGGGGTGTGTGAGGGGGCAGTCTCCCATTTATTTCCATCGATAGGAGGCTGAGGCTGTTCCATCCAGTGATTGCTGCCAGAGAGACACACCCTAGAGCAGTCAGAGTGTCAGTGGGGGAAGCTGCAAGCTGCACCTCACCTTAATTAGTCTCTGAGATTCACAGAGGCTTAGTGGAGAGTGTGTGCCAAAGAGTATGTACTGTGTGTGTGTGTGTGAGCCAAATGGTGTGTGTGCCAAAGTGTGTGTGTGTGTGTGTGCCAAAGTGTGTGTGTGTGCCAAAGTGTGTGTGTGTGTGTGTGTGTGTGTGTGTGTGTGTGTGTGTGTGTGTGTGTGTGTGTGTGTGTGTGTGTGTGTGTGTGTGTGTGTGTGTGTGTGTGTGTGTGTGTGTGTGTGCGTGCGTGCGTGCGTGTGTGTGTGTGTGCCAGATGACCCTGGTGTGAAATGGAGAGATAAGATGCAAAGCAGATCAGGCCAGACACTTAAGGAAAGGAAAAGCTCTTCTTATACCACTGTGGGGGGGAGTGTGTGTGTACTTTTAGCCATAAGCGTGTCCTTGTAGGTCCTGTCATCCACATCCTGTTTGTTTATGGTTGGGGTTTATAATGAGGGAGGTGGTCCTCTCTGACCCATTCATACTGCGATCCGCTGTTATGGTCTTATTGTTCTGTAGTGAAATACAGATCATGGTCCAACGATCAATTGGGACAATTCTGTTTGAACAAAGCTAAGGGTCATTCCTCATTTGTTGGGATGATAAATGAATGAATTTCACCAAATAATCATAAGTCGTTCGTTACTATGGGCTGAACTCTAATTTGAGTTAGCATTTAGCCGTTATGGAACTACATCATCCTAGTTCCTCACATCCTTCCTTACATCCTTCCTTCCATCCCTCTTTCACTAGATCCTTCATTCTTTCCATCCTCCGTTACATCCATCACTTCCTACATCCTTGCTCAGTATATACCTTTCTCCCGGACCTAAAAAAGCATTCCCAGCAACTCTACAAGTAGATGACCATTCTCAGAAGCCCAGTGGATCCATGACTCTTAGCCCATCTCCTCGAGCTCTCAGAGACAGACTGAAGGCTAATTGGCTAGGCTGACACTAATTGGCCCGCTGCCAGGTGTCAGGCTATCATGGCTGCATCTCAAGGCTGCAGTAGGGCTGAGCTCCACTAGTCAACTTATCTGAGCACTTCTGTGACGAGGTCCAGAGCCTTGGAGCATCAGAGCATGTAGAGCGTCAGATTCTGGATGGATTACACTGGAGTTTGTCCTACTCCTGAGGACAGTTAAGGTTAGGAGCACCACTCTCCTTTAGGTAGACTACTAGAATAGAATAGAATAATTTTCTATTCAACATACACACTCCCTATCTCACTGTAGGCACGCATGCACATGCGCATGCGCATACATACACAAACACTCGTACCAGTAACAACTCAACCTCCACCCCTGCTGTGTGTCAGAGCTCACTGCTCTGTTAAGAGCTCAGTTAGAGGAGGATTACTACCTGCTGAAATGTCTGCCCTCATTTCCTGGGATTCCTAACACATCAGCTAGCATTGTTTAATGTTACTCTCCTGTTCAGAGAGGGGATTACAGGGAGCTCTCAGAGGGGGAGATTATGTAAGGACACGACTGTTATCCCAGATACATCTGTTATCCTCCCTACATTTGTTCAGGAAGCTCACTAAATGGGATTAGTTTAGATTAGAGAGTGTGGCGATATGGGTGGAAAACTCTGGGTGTCCTCCTCTGGATTCACCTTTGATATCTCTCTCACACACACACACACACACACACACACACACACACACACACACACACACACACACACACACACACACACACACACACACACACACACACACACACACCTTTCCTACCCTTTGTCTCTCTTTGAGCTCAGTGTCAATGGGTGTATCAGCAGGACAGAGTATTAAGATTATATTCTTGGATTTTTGGGATTTAAAATGTTAAAAGTCTCTTTTAGTTTATAATATCCTCATACTATCGTCTCATGATTTCAAATCCAGCAGATTAACACCCCCTCTGACCTGTAATCTTAGATTGGGATTGGACTCAAAATGTGTTAGGGAGCGGCTCCCGAGGTGACGGTTTTGGAGAGACTGGCGTGCCCAAAGTAAAATGCCTCCCACTAAGGCCCAGAAAATAGGATATGCACATAATTAGTACTATTGGATAGGAAACACTCTGCAGCTTCTAAGAGTGTTAAAATATTGTCTGTGAGTATAACAGAACAGATATAGCAGGCGAAAACCCGAGGAATTTCTGTCCTGGAAAAAGTGATTTTGACACATTGCCTCATTGTGAACCCTTCCCTATTGAAAATGACCTTATATGGGAGTAAGATTGCAGTACCTATTGCTTCCACTGGATGTCGACAGTCTCTAGACAGTGTTTGATGATGTTTAGTTGCTCTGGATGGTAATAGAAGAAGAATTGTGAAGTGGTCACCAGATGTAAACAGAAGAGGATGCGCGTTCACGGGCTCGCGCGTGCTGTGGTTTTTCCTTTCCTATCGTCCAGTTTATAATCCGGTTGAAATTTTATAGTAAATATACATAAAAGTGTTCCTAAGGATACATTATCAATGATGTTTGATTGTTCTTGGACAAGTGTATAGGTATAGGTTGAACGAGTTCTCTTCACGGTTCAATGGGCGAGTGGACGCTGTATTTTCTGGATCATAACGCACCAACCAAACGGAGATTTATGGATATAATAAATGACTTTTTCTAACAAAAGAACCATGGATTGTCTTTGTTGGACACTTGGGAAGCCCTCAGCAGAAGTTCTTCAAAAGGTAAGGGATTTGTTTTTGCTGTGAAATGTGTTTTGTGTGAACCGCGATGGTTTATGTATTTATGCTAATGGAAAAATATTGGAGGTGCTACCCTCAAACAATCAAATGTAGTGCTTTCGCCGTAAAGCCTTTTTAAAATCTGACAACGCTGTGATATTGCCAAGAACAGAGCTTTTGATGACTATGCAACACTTGTATATTGATGAATGTTTAATAATTCAACTTTTGGATTTGGATTTTGGTGCCTTGCATTTCACCGGGTAGCGCCCCACCACTCCCTAAGTAGTTATCTGTCTCTCATAGCTTTATATGCAAAAAGTATTTAAAAGATAGGCTTTTATATATAAACGTTTTGTGTTTATAGTTTTACACACATTTTATAGAATTTCCAGCAAACCCTGTAAATATTCTGGATTGTAGATATTTATTTTTTGTACATTTTTCAAACATAGATTTTTGGTTCATTAATTTCCATTCCTAACCCCCACAGCCCAGCCCAGTACCCTATACTGTACCCAGCCTCAATCAATCCACACCTCAGTTTCCATTTATCCCCATCCTGTTCTATACCCCCAAGCCCCAACACCCACAGCCAATAACCCACCACCCAGCCCAACTAGGTCATCCGTGGTGGGGGGGCTGTTTCATTGCTGCCCCCCTACCTTTCCACCCACCCACCCCATCTCCTCCCCTCCCATCCTCAGTCCCTGACAGCAGCAAGTATCAGAGACTGATGACCATGTTCATTTAGCCAGGCCCCGGGGACCTCCCCTCATTGTCCTTAATAGGATACGAAGCACACACACACACACACACACACAGTTTTCCTAATAGGATGTGATCAACATCAGGCCACACTACAGGGGGAGACCCCCAGCTCATTCTCTTCAGGTTTCTCTTCATAATGACCTCCCACTAAACAAAGGCAGACACCCTCCTGTTCCTCCCCTGTCAAAGTGCCAATTTTCCAGATTATGATACGTACTAATGTACTATACAGTAGACATGGTTTGGTTGTATTGTTTTGTCAGTTCTAGTATTGATAAGGTAATATATACTAATTGGGCAGCCAATGATTCACAATATTACATCTACCAACCACATGCAAACTTGACAGGAAAACACGCAAGGCAGTTGGTCATATTTTGTATGAATATAGGATGACGTACACACCCTCTCCAGTTACCGTGTCCAACCAACCATCCCTAATCATACAGTTGGATTATTCCCTGCTTGTTAAAGGTCCAATGCAGACATTTTTATCTCAATATCAAATCATTTCTGGATAAAAATTATGTACCTTACTTGGATTGTTTTCAATTAAAATGGTCAAAAATAAACAAAACTATCTTCTTAGGCTAGAGCATTTTCTCAAGCAAGAATTTAGCTAGGACTGTCTGGGAGTGATCTAATTTATCATCTGGTGATGTCACCAGGCAGGCCAAAACACCATCCCACCAAAACATGCTGAAATTTCAGGCGGCCTTTTCAAACAGCTCTTACACTAATAGGGCATTACCATCATTTTCACAATTTCACAGTATTATTCCAACCTCATATTATGGAAATATATACAGTGCCTTCAGAAAGTACTCACACCCCTTGACTTTTTCCACATTTTGTTGTGTTACAGCTGGAATTTTAAATTGATTACATTGAGAGTGGAAAGTGGAATTATGTTTTTAGAATTCTTTACAAATTAATTTGAAATGAAAGACTTAAATGTCTTGAGTCAATAAGTATTCAACCCCTTTGTTAATGCAGCCTAATTAAGTTCAGGAGTAAAAATGTGCTTAAGTAACATAATGAGATGCATGGACTCACTCTGTGTGCAATAATAGTGTTTAACATGATTTTTTAATGACTACCTCATCTCTGTACCCCACACATTCAATTATCTGTAAGGTCTCTTAGTCGAGCAGTGAATTTCGAGCACAGATTGAACCACAAAGACCAGGAGGTTTTTCAATTCCTTGCATAGAAAGGCACCTATTGGTAGATGGGTGAAAAACAAAAAAAGCAGAAATGGAATATTCCTTTGAGCATGGTAACGTTATTAATAACAATTTCGATGGCATATCAATACACATAGTCAAGGGTGCTGCACAAAAAAATCTGAATGAAAGTAAATATATTAATAACAAAATACAATTTCAAAAGTAGTGCACTGGGCCTTTGCTAGTCCTGTATTAGCAGACCAATATAGCCATCAGTAGTGCAGGCAAAAGAATTCTCAGCCCCCCCACCACTGTCGGCAAAAAAAATCACAGCAACCAAAACCCCAAATATCTTCCAGAGGCTATATGTGGAGAATCACCTTGCAGTTATCAGTTATCTTTCCAAGAAAATGTACTTTATTATGATTAAGCTATAGTGTACTACATTGTGTGTAAATAAATATTGATAACGGAAAGAAGTGGAGGAACAATTCTTGGATAGCTTTTCAGAATTCGCCGATAAATTGGTCCACATGGAAAAAAAATATAAACGATTGGAATCAAGAATAAAAAAGAACTGATGTTGGCACAAGATGTAGGGAAAGTTGGAGCATAACTAACAAACTTACAGTTAACGAAAATGTACTAATGAACTAATAAACTAATGTATAAAATCTATTATACAAGAGACAAAATTCACAAATTTTACAGCACAATGGCAGAGTCATGTGTAAAACTAATAATGGCTCAATAAACCATGCTTTCTGGGAATGCTAAAGTACAGAAGTTGTAGGTGGATCTAGAAAGTTGGTTTACAATGTAAACGTACTATTAATCCATCTGTCTGCATGATGCAACCTGGTCTCAGAGCATTTCGTATTATTCTATATGTAAATCTGAGACATTCCATTTAGTATGATATGTTACGTTTGGTATGGTTACATAAAACAGATGGTTACTTAAGGCAAAAACTAAAGTAAAGTGGTTTGTCGGGAGGGATGGGTGAGTATATAACACGAATGTCTAGCAACCCAAAGTTGCAAGTTCAAATTTCATCATGGACAACTTCATCATTTTAGCTATTTAGCAACTTTTCAACTACTTACTACCTTTTAGCTACTTTGCAACTACTTAGCATGTTAACTAACCCTTCCCTAACCCTACCCTTAACCCTTTAATCTTTTCATGAGTGAGTTCCAAATACCTCTAACAGTTGCTGCAGCATGAGATTGTTTTATGCGCGATGTCAGAATGCACTCACTGTTCCAAAATGTGATTGTTACGCAACAGGACAGTTAACCTGTGCTGCCCTCAAGCCAAGGCACACCTGCCTGATAATTATCTTGAGGCTATGTTTCAACTTGTCAATTTCAAATAATTTTCTAACAAGTTTTATTTTCTAACATTTATGCTTGAGGCTTTACTGAGACAGATAAACTTCTCTCTTCGATGAGAGCCCAAGCACTTCCCCAGTGTTTCCTCAGATCAAGTTTGCAGACATTTGTGCATCTCCAGTCAGAACAGAACCCGCTCAAATCTTTTCCACCTGGTAGATTTTCTGGCTGGCGCCCACATTGCCTTCATTGTAGTTTTCCTTACTAATAATAACTTTGGACACATGTGGACACGTGTGCGTTCCTATCAAAGTAAGTGTCTTATTACGTTATTGTTATAGTTTCCATATATCATGCTGTTGTTTGTACTGTAGCACACCGTACGTATGTATGGAGCACATAATGTATTTACTGTGTTATTAACATGTTTTAAAGTACTGGTGACAAATCATGCATTCCGATTCTTGCATATATTGCAATGGACACATACGATGTGTGTAAAATACTTTTTGTAAAGATGTACTGATTATGATGAGCTAATGCGAAGCTAAATGTCAGCTCTGTGTGGCGCCATGTTTGTTGACATCATACAATGCATTCTGGTTGTCACATAAACATCTGTCAGACCAAATATGATTAACTCGACTGACTTAGATTGTAACTATTGTTACTCAGGGTTGTCAGCTCAGACCCCTTTTTCCAAGGGTTTTATTTTTATTTACTTTATAAATGTATCATGTGTTTGCACCCCATTTATTGATTAATCCCACATTATAGTAATATTTCCTAACCCCCAATACCATCCCCATTTCTACAACCTATGGACTTTAAATCCCCACAAATTAAATGAACAAATACATCAACGATTGGTAATATGCTGAAAAGTGGCCAAACTAGGTTTATATTTTTATAGTGAATGGAATTCTGGGATTAGGGAGTTTTCGCTTGTCAAACATAAACAAACATAGCTGCCATCATAAAGAACTTAGCAGCAGTTAGCTTAGCTGCCACAAATTTATGGAATGAGTTTGGCTGGAGTTGGCATTTATTTTGACAACAAAAGGTAAAATGAAGGAATAAAGAAAGAAAACCTTTATTTCCCATCAGCAACATTGTTTAGATGCTTTCAGACAACAATGCTATTTAGACACGTTTGTTGCCTCATACGTTCTGTTGCTACTGTTCCAATCACATTTTTGCAATGGTACACTGCAGAGATCACTCAACAATGATCACAAATATGTGATTGTACAGTTAACCTAACTCCTTCAAGACATGGCATATGGAGGTGTCCTGACATACCCAATGGTCTGGGCGATTATTATCACTTATCTTGAAAAATATTCAAATAGCATGGGTGACCGAGAAAAACAAATTGGTACAATTTAAGGCAAAGTGGCAAACAATAATGCAGGCACTAGGGAAGGGGATGTGAGCATGCAGGTCTGGGCAGATGAAATGTCATTGTTTGTGTGTATCTGTAACTTGTTGTTCCTATGTGTACGTTTGTTTTTGGAGTGTGGGGAAGAAAAATAAAATATTATAAAAATACAAATAAAAAATAAAGGAAAGAAGTGTGGGGAGATACCTAGTCAGTTGTACAACTGAATGCCTTCAACTGAAATGTGTCTCCCGCATTCAACCCAACCCCTCTGAATCAGAGATGTGCGGTGGCTGCCTTAATCAACATCTTCATCCCCCGGGGGTTAACTGCCTTCCTCAGGGGAAGAACGACGGGTTTTTACCTTGTCAGCGCGGGGATTCGAGCCAGCAACTTTTTAGTTTCTGGCCCAACGCTCTAACCACTAGGCCACCTGCCACCCTCTAAGCCACTATGTGATCATCATTGAAAAGGAAAAGGCGCAATGGACACATACCATGGTGAGTGAGTGTTGCACCTTTTCCTTTTCAATAAATACTGATTAGCCATTTATTTGTCTCTGCCTGCAAATCGTCCCGCTCCTAAAAGGTAGGCTATATGCCATATGCAAAAACGTAGCTCAAGAGAAATTGTCCGCTCTCATCGTTCTTGCTGCTTCAAGTTCAGTAGCCATACGTGTAAGATCAAGTGCGTGTGTCGTCTCAATTAAATTAGTAGGCCTAGGCTATACTAATATATGCCATTTAGCTGACGCTTTTATCCAAAGCGACTTACAGTCATGTGTGCATACATTTTACGTATGGGGGGCCCGGGAAACAAGCGTCAAGCTCTACCAACTGAGCTACTGTACAAAGGACACAGCCTATACATGGACGGAGAAGCATGGGACAGTTATCTTTTCAATGGAAATTAACTAAATATGATTAGGCTAAAGTTTAATACATTGCCTACAAATAAATATTGATCACCCATATTTGTCTCCGTCTGAAAATTGTCCCGCTCCTAATATGTAGGCTATAAAACGTAGCTCAAGAGAAAGTGCAAGTGTCCATTCTCTCTCCAACTCTGCTCTCTTCAAACTATGTCTAGCTTACTGGCTGATACAACCTAGTAAGACCGCTAGCCTAATATATTGGGCCACGTGAGAATCTCTTTTAATTTAACAAAGCACTAATGTAATATTGCAAAAAAATATGGCAAAGCAATTCACGTTTTATCCAGAATACAAAGTGTTATGTTTGTGGCAAATCCAACACAACACATCACGAGTACATCTCTTCATATTTTCAAGCATTGTAGTGGCTGCATCATGTTATGGGTATGCTTGTCATCGACAAGGACTATGGAGAAACAGAATAGAGCTAAGCACAGACAAAATCATAGTGGAAAACCTGGTTCAGTCTGCTTTCCAAAAGACACTGGGAGACAGATTCACCTTTCAGCAGGACAATAACCTAAAACACATGGCCAAATATACACTGGAGTTGCTTACCAAGACAACATTGAATGGCCTAGTTACAGTTTTAACTTAAATCAGATTGAAGGCTTGAAAATGATTGTCTAGCAATGATCAACAACCAACTTGACAGAGCTTAAAGAATTTTAAAAAAATTATACGGTGCATCTGTAATCGCTGCCAAAGGTGATTTTAACATGCATTGACTCAGGGGTGTGAATACTTATGTAAATTAAATATGTATTTCATTTTCAATAATTTAGCAACATTTTCTAAAAACATGAGAGAAAAATATATTTAATCAATTTTGAATTCAGGCTGTAATACAACAAATGTGGAATAAGTCAAGGGGTAAGAATACATTTTGAAGGCACTGGTAAAACGCAAGAAAATCTAGTTTTTGACTGCACTGGGCCTTTAAGATTTTAAGAGTGAAGAGTATGTGTGTGTGTGTGTGTTTGTTGTCCCCCTATGGAGGCCAGCTGTAGGTAGTGTATCCCCTGTGGGACTGACACGCATCTGACTGAGCTGTGGCATATGTCACTCGCCTCTAATGGACAGACACACACACACGCACACGCACACACACACACACACACACACACACACACACACACACACACACACACACACACACACACACACACACACACACACACACACACACACACACACACACACACACACACACACACACACACACACACACACACACACACTAGGGAGGAAAATGGCTATATAATCCTCCCTGTCTGTGTTTGCTATTTTACGTGTCATTCTTCTGAAGCCTCCATGTTAGTAACTGATAAAGGCTGAGGAAGGAATGTTTGCAGAGCTTGACCCTATTGTGTCTTCAACACTGTTAGGATACTTAGCGACTGATTTACTGAGCATTTGCAACAATATTATGTGTTTTCTTACTTCTTCATTTTTTTCTTGTTTACATGAAAGGCCAGCATTGAAAAACAATCTCTAACTAACAAAATGTGTTATTGATGACATTGTGTGTTTACTGGGTACCAACACAAAGGCTGCATCTCTCTGCCTACTGACAGTTGCAGACGGGTCACACAGCCTGTGTAGCATAGCGTCCCCTCTATTCAGACGCCCAGGATAAACCTTCCTGCTTACAGCATCATCAGGAGCTGACCGGCCAATCACACGCCAGGGTTTCTGACAGTGGAAACATGGCCGTTACCCCATGCTTTTTTCATAACCAGTGGTCCGAGACCTGTTAGTGGCGGCATAAAGAGAGAGCGACACACACTCACGCAGAGACACACACACACACCACAGGACATGTTAGCTGTTGCATCAAGACAACCGCTAACAGTACATAGAGCAAGATCACAAACAACACACTAACAATCAGGTCTGCTTCTCCCACCTCCAGTCCCTAACTCCTGCCTACCTGGCTGGTACTCTGCACAAGGCCAGTTACCTCTTTTGAGCCTGTACAGCAGGGTTCCCAATCTTTTTTGGCCAGCGACCCCATTTTGATATGGCAAAATTTGCACGAACCCACAATGTAAAAAAATAAGTTAAGTAATCAATGGCCAAGGTTTACTTTTTTATTTGGGGCTATGGCACTCTATTACAAATCAGAAAGGTGTTGGGAAATTCAGAAGATAATCAGGCAATAATGTTGTAGGATCTTCTGTATTAGAAAAGAACATTATCATTGATTATGTTCTTTCCCCCCAGTCTGATTTAGTGCCTGGTGATGGTATTGTAGAGGGAAAAAGCAGACACATATGTGTTCCTGAGAGTTTTATCTTGCAGTGATAGGGTCATAATATTTTGTAGCTTAAACCGTTCAAAAGATGGAGCACGTTTGTAGGAAGAAAACAGAAACCGCTCTATTTATTACAACCACATCTAGTGGCTACCGACCAAGCGCAAGTTTCTCTTGTGACCTCATTTTTAAATCAGGCAACCTCACATGGGGTCGTGAATCCTAACTTGGGAAATGCTGCTGTACACTTAATGGGACATTTGTACAGACTTTGCACTGGGTGAGGGTAAGCTGATCCTAGATCTGTGCCGTTGGGCAACTTCTATGCTGAACGGGAGGTAGATGTGTTATGACAGGACAAGCCGGCGACTGTCAAATGTACTTTGGGCTTTGAGTCTCACCAAGGCCTGCATTACTAAATCAAAACATAGCCTTGAAGACTGCAACAGAGCAAGACCAGAGCAGACCTTTACACATGCCTCAGTAGGAATTCAGTAGGAGCTTCTTTTTTTTACCAATTTTTTATTTGTTTTGTCATTTTTTGTTGGAGGAGTTACAGATACATTATCCATTTCAATTTGTAAGTTTATATACCCGTAGGCTGCCACTCAAAATAAAAATAACAGTAAGAAATACATATAGATTAAGTAATAATACATTCTGTATAATAAACAAAGTGGGCCTCCACCCCCACCCAGCCAACATGTCCCGCCCCCACTCCAGAAAACCATGTTTCCCACCCCTTCCCACCCCCACTAGCCAGTACGGTTGCTCGTCAGTCACCCCCCAGACCACCCACCCTCCCAGCAACCAGAGAAAACCCTCCCCATACCATCCCTTCCCCATGGGCCTGAAAGCAAAGAAAGTAAAAAAGATTCAAATAGGTATCAGAAAGTATTCATACACCTTTACTTTTTCCACATTTTGTTGTGTTACAAAGTGGGATGAAATTGATTGAATTGTAATTTTTGTCAATGATCTACACAAAATACTCTCTAATGTCAAAGTGGGGGAAAAATAAAAATAAATAAACATTTATGGGGAATAAAATACTATTATAGTGTATCTTGATTAGATAAGTATTCAAACCCCTCAGTCAATACATGTCAGAATCCCCGATGGTGAAATCCATAGATTAGGGCTTTATGAATTTATTTCAATTAACATATTTCCTTATATGAACTGTAACTCTGTAAAATCTTTGAAATTGTCGCATGTTGCATTTATATTTTTGTTCAGTAAATTTTTGTTCAGTATACAGCACCAGTCAAAAGTTTGGACACACCAATTTATTCAAGGGTTTTTCTTTAATTTTAAAATGTTCTGCCTTGTAGGATAATAGTGAAGACATCAATACTATGAAAGAACACATATGGAATCATGTAGTAACCAAAAAAGTGTTGAACACATCAAAATATATTTTACATTTTAGATTCTTCAAAAGAGCCAAGTTTTGCCTTGACGACAGCTTTGCACACTCTTGGCATTTTTTAACCAGCTTCACCTGGAATTTGTATTTATTTTTTATTTTACCTCTATTTAACTAGGCAAGTCAGTTAAGAACAAATTCTTATTTTCAATGACGGCCTAGGAACAGTGGGTTAACTGCCTTGTTCAGATTCAGAACGACAGATTTTTACCTTGTCAGCTCAGGGATTCTAATGCTTTTCCAACAGTCTTGAAGGAGTTCCCACATATGCTGAGCACTTGCTGGCTGCTTTTCCTTCACTCTGCGGTCCAACACATCCCAAACCATCTCAATTGGGTTGAGGTCGGGTGATTGTGGAGGCCAGGTCATCTGTTGCAGCACTCCATCACTCTCCTTCTTGGTTTAATAGTCCTTACACAGCCTGGAGGTGTGTTGGGTCATTGTCCTGTTGAAAAACAAATGTTAGTCCAAGAAAGCGCAAACCAGATGGGATGGCGTATCGCTGCAGAATGCTGTGGTAGCCATGCTGGTTAAATGTGCCTTGAATTCTAAATAAATTATGGACAGTTTCGTGTTTCTTGGCCCAAGCAAGTCTCTTCTTGTTATTGGTGTCGTTTAGTAGTGGTTTCTTTGCAGCAATTCGACCATGAAGGCCTGATTCACGCAGTCTCCTCTGAACAGTTGATGTTGAGATGTGTCTGTTACTTGAACTCTGTGAAGCATTTATTTGGGCTGCAATGTCTGAGGCTGGTAACACTAATCAACTTATCCTCTGCAGCAGAGGTAACTCTGGATCTTCCTTTCCGGTGGCGGTGCTCATGAGAGACAGTTTCATCATAGCGATTGATGTTTTTTGCGAAATTTTCTTGAAATTTTCCGGATTGGCTGACCTTCATGTCTTAAAGTAATGATGGGCTGTCGTTTCTCTTTGCATATTTGAGCTGTTCTTGCCATAATATGGACTTGGTCTTTTACCAAATAGGGCTATCTTCTGTATACCACCTCTACCTTGTCACAACACAATGGATTGGCTCAAACGCATTAAGGAGGAAATCAATTCCACAAATTAACTTTTAACAAGGAACACCTGTTAATTGAAATGCATTCCAGGTGACTACCTCATGAAACTGGTTGAGAGAATGCCAAGAGTGTGCAAAGCTGTCATCAAGGCAAAGGGTGGCTACTTTGAAGAATCTAAAAAATAAAATATATTTATTTATAACACTTTTTTGGTTACTACATGATTCCATATGTGTTATTTCATAGGTTTGATGTCTTTACTATTTTTCTACAATGTAGAAAATAGTAAAAATAAAGAAAAACCCTGGAATGAGTAGGTGTCCAAACTTTTGACTGGTACTGTATATACACTATAGTTCAAAAGTTTGCGGTCACTTATAAATGTCCTTGTTTTTGAAAGAAAGCACATTTTTTGTCCATTAAAATAACATCAACTTGATAAGAAATACAGTGTAGACATTGTTAATGTTGTAAATGACTATTGTAGCTGGAAACGGCAGATTTTTTATGGAATATCTACATAGGCGTACAGAGGCCCATTATCAGCAACCATCACTCCTGTGTTCCAATGGCACGTTGTGTTAGCTAATCCAAGTTCATCATTTTAAAAGGCTAATTGATCATTAGAAAACTCTTTTGCAATTATGTTACCACAGCTGAAAACTGTTGTTCTGATTAAGAAGCAATAAATCTGGCCTTCTTTAGACTAGTTGAGTATCTGAAGCATCAGCATTTGTGGGTTCAATTACAGGCCAGAAACAAAGCGCTTTATTCTGAAACTCGTCAGTCTATTCTTGTTCTGAGAAATGAAGGCTATTCCATGCGAGAAATTGCCAAGAAACTGAAGATCTCGTACAACGCTGTGTACTACTCCCATCACAGAACAGCGCAAACTGGCTATATTCAGATTAGAAAGAGGAATGGGTGACCCCAAACTTTTGAAGGGTAGTGTATATATTTTTTAAATATATTTTCCCCTAAACCTACCATCCCTCCCCTAATTGGAGCAAACTAATGGACAACAACATTTAGGCTTCTACATCCAGCTTATACATACTATATACATTTTACGGACACAGTATATTTTACAATAGTTATCTTTTGTTTGTTTTTAGTCTCATCCATCAGCTCCACTAAACCCCTCCCATCTATCTCTGAACACCATCCAGTTTTGATTTCTATTTGCCATATATTTTTCAACTGTGCTATGATGTTTCACAAAAGTTCTGAACCTTTCTATTCTCATAGATTATACATATTGTACATTAAAAATAAAAAAATTTGCTAAGAGTATTATTATATTATTGATCGATTGACTATGACTTTTTGAATCACCCAGCAGTGCTATTTGCAGAGGGGGACATCACTTGGCAGGGGGTCTGGGGGCCCTCCCATTTTGGGGGGCATCTAAAGCACATTTCCTGCATTTCTACACAATCTAATATGACCCATGTCCCTTCTAGCTGTCTCTATTTACAGCAACAAAGAGTAAGCCAAAATGCCCACTGTCATTAAGCTAGGTAAGAGATTATTAAATATGTTGAGTGATTGATAAGACTGAACTAGATCCATGATAATTAAATAATCAATATTGTCTTGCACCTTTAACCAATAGCCTAACAAATGAACAGCTCTTACAAACAAAGTACAAAGACAATTTTTTATTGTCTTTAAGACATCGTCTATCAAATTTCAGCCAGACCTCCCAGCCAACCTGAGCCGCCTACACCCCCGACCCCCACCAGTCTAGTCAATAACTCAACTCTCTCCCCAACACAACTTCTTTCCCATCTTTTTTTTATGTTTCAAGGGAAAGGTTTGGAAAACAAAAGATGAATGAAAACACACATACACCTACACATTAACACACAGAAACAGTACAGCCTCCATATAATTAATATCATAGGCCTAATAGTACTGTAGAGCTCTTTTTACTTGCACACAATCTAGCTGGGTCACCTCGTCCTGACCCTAGGGGTCCGCGGCCCTGCAGCGCACCAACCCAACACACCCCACTCAGCTTTAGGATCTTAGTGAAACCTTCATTATTGGTTTCAGGTGTGTTAGGCCAAGGCCAGAGTGACAATCAACAGTACGGCAGACCCCAAGGCTAGGACTGAGCAGCACAGCAGCTAGGGATTGCCTAAATAGGTATCTCCCCTGACGTGGGTATGTTTTCAGTACAGACTCCTTTTGTCATACAGTATTCCATAGAAGGCATCCAGACCTTATGAAAGTTGCACAGTATACCCTTCATCTTAAAACAAATCTAGTGGTACTGTACATAACTTTACCTTTTTTCCATACATTGTGGGAGGATAACCAACCTTCCAATTAATGACAATGCATTTATTAGCCACAATAAATGCTAGTTACACAGTTTCTTCTGATAACAGTCTCCAGTATCAACATTTACAAGGAATCAAAAACAGGGAGAAGGGAGAATCTGTAGACAAGCTGAGATAAAAGAACATACTGTACTCTTTGCCAGAATTCAGCCAGCCTTCACAAGACCACAACATATGCAATTATGTCCCCTTTTACACCCCCAGCAGAATAATACAATTTCTGAGTGCATGATATTCAGTTTCACTGGCATATACTACGTTCTATGGATGGTCTTAAATTGCAGTAATTTATGTATGAGATTATAACATGCATTCTAACATATTTGTATCCATTCATCATCACCAATAGCATCTCCCAGGTCTTCCTCACATTTCTGTTTTACATGTTTTGTGTCATCGGCCTCTACCAACCCTTGATACAGTTTGGAAATGAACTTTGGAGGTTTGTCAGACTGCCTTAAAATAGCATCTGGATTGTCCAGTGTTTTCTGGACAGAGAGAATAAAGTGTTGTATCTAGGGCTGTGGCGGTCACAAAATTTCTGTCGGTCTCACGGTAATTGGCCATTAATTAACATAAAAACCTTTAGCATCTCCTAGCTTCCACACATAGCTTAAAGCCACTGATACAGACCTTTGGAACATCTACATTTTAAAAAGTCTAATAAATCTGTGTAATATAGCCTACACCTTCACAATAAATCTATTATTTATTTTAGACAAGTCTAAAGAAACATATGAAGAAAATGTAGTCCTTTTCAGAAGAACAGAATAGCATACTCTGTGTTGTCCTTATGTTAGGTCCTGATCTGGCTATGCCAAATGGGTGTGGGCTACATTAGTTCATTTAGCAGGCAAGATTTGCTTAGAATTCCGTGGCCTTATTATATATTATTTTATAGTATGAAGAATACAATTGAACAAAGCTGAATAAAATAAAGGATATTTTCTCCAAACTATTTGAGGGAATGCGCACATGCGGCTATTCTGTATTGAGCAGTTAACAAAGAAATAGGTACTCCTTTATGCTTAATTTAGAGTTATTAATGTAACTTTAGCTGTTTTACAAACGTTGGGCTATATGTTTTGATTTTTTTTTAAGTTGCTGGAAAGGCATGAGCTCTGCTTTGTTTTTTTGCACAGGCTGTACACACTTCATCAGTCTCTCATTCACAATTTGAAAAGCAATTGATAATGCCTCGAAGTTCCCAGAGGCATCCCCTTTGTATGGCTGTAATGCACCCCAAAAGAATCCATGCCTTTTGTGACCAGTGGCCGTTGTGCCCTTGGCCCAGAGTGCTGCGTTGTGCCCGTCTCCCTGAGTGCTCCGAAGCACCTCTCACTCACATGGCTCACATGGCTCCATCACAAGATCGGGTCTTTCAATGATCGGAAACATCGGGGACAGTCAAGACAGAAACATCGGGGACGCAACTGCACACGTCCTTATCCAATTCCGAGGTGCAAATTGAAGATATTGGAAGAACTGTCCACATTTAATTTTTGGCAGCCAACAAGATGAGTAGGCCTAACAAACAGCAAAAGCACTAGCCTATGTCAATCTACTATCCCCCATAGTACAAAAGTTGACCTATTCAATTCTGTGCGAGAAATAAATATTCCAAACATAGTCTGGGACAGTTGTGGGATGCGATAGATCCCAAATTAATACAACCACTAGCATCAAAAAATATTATTTTACACAATGTGGCTGACGCAACAGATCAGAACATTTAGCTTAAAATGCTGATAAACTATTAGGCTATTTCTTCACATTATACGCGCAGCAATGCACACATGGCAGAAGGCTACAAGCGCAAATGTTCCATTAGCGGGAAAACACCATTATCAAAAGTGACCGCAAATGCGATTATGCATGTAATGGTTTTATTTTAAAGGTGCATTTTTATGGTGAAAATGATCTTCCCCAAACTTGAAACTCAAGCGCTGCTTATGTATGCCAGTTAGGCTCTACACCCCTTGTAAAGCGGATGAATGTGCTTAACTAAGAAGTTATTTGGCCACTTTAGTTGTGATACAAACCTTATCAAAACATATAGGCCTATGGGCTAGGCTACATGAGGCGCGCAACTTTGATTAGAAAAAGTCGCAAAAACAGGCAGTGTTTCTTGCCTTAAGCTGGGCATCATTCACAAGTGATAATATATAATTCACAAGTGACAGGCTAATATTGTCACTCATAAGACTATTATTGATTGAATCTTGTCTTTACATATACTAAATAATATATGTGGGAAATTTGTTTTGATTTAGAATTGAACATTATCATGCACCTGTCACGAAAAAGGGCCAGCGGAAAGAAATACATGTCATCTATGCACTTAAATAGCGAATGGAGGACGCTTTTACGATGGTTTATTTTCATGTCAGCCAGGTAGGCTATACTCCTGTTGTAAAGGGAAGCACTGTGCTTAATATTAGGAAAGTTGATAAATAAATATAGTAGGCCAAACCTATAGAATGCTGATATGCGCAACATGAGCTCATGGGCTCTCATGAAGTGTTTGATTATATTTTTGATTACATTTACATTGGTGTCTATGTGTTCAGAGGGAATATAGAGTGCTGAGTACCAGGCAGTTAGCAAGTTTGGTAGGCTAATAATGAACATCAGCAGCCTCAGAGCTTGGAGAAGCGGTAATACGGTCACCGCAACAGCCCTAGTTGTGTCTGCAAAGATTCACCTCACCTCTGTCACAGACTGGTCTTACCTGGCTGCCTGACCCTGCTGAGACCCCTGTCATCATCTGATCCTCCTAAAATGAGGCATGACAAAGAATTAACTTGGTGTATATTTTTACATTATTTTATCCAATAATAGAATCAATGGTTCAATAATTTAAATGACCATTATTCCCAGATCCCAGACTGTAGCATTAAGATGAAGCTGCTGTCCTGTAGCTACTGTAGGTCTACCCATCAATTCAAGATGGAACTTTGTATAATTTACTGAATATCCTGCAAAATTCACTTAAGCTCTGTAATGTAGATTGGTCTTCCCTGGCTGTCTGACCCTGCTGGGACCCCTGGTATCATCTGATCCTGCTAAGAAATGATGACTACTGCGACAGAGATCATTGCGGCTGGGTCTGCATTTTTCACGCTGCAGGCGAGGGGGATTTGGGGGGGGGCAGTCAGACAGATAATTTTGAAACGGTCCTCTTTCTGCTTTGTATGTATTAGCCTACCTATTGTATTAAAAGCACATCTTTTTCACATTATTCACACACTCAGGATTCGCTGCTTCAACTTCAGTAACTTCTCGTAGCTGGGCGTGAGAGTTCAAGTGTGCCTAGTATGTGTGGTCTCATTGAAATAGAGTAGGCTGCCTACATGGGCAAAGAATCACGTAGAAGTTAACTTGAATACGAAATTAACTTAAATGTGATTAGACTGTAGTTGATAATGAAAATAAGCGGAGGGCGCTCAACCAACGTGAGTCGAAGTGCAATCCAAAAATTTTATCCTCATTGAAAAGGAAAAGGCACAGCGCGCACATAGGTTAAGCTACTATGGTGAGTGAGTGTATGGATTGCCCATTTATTTGTCTCTTCCTGCAAATCGTCCTCCTAAAAGGTAGGCTATATCCTATAGGACTATGCAAAACGTAGCGTGTCGCTGTCCTCATTCTTGCTGCTTCCAGTTCAGTAGCCAGACCTGCTAGATCAGGTGCACGTGTGGTCTCAATTAAATAGAGTAGGCTATAGCCTATGTAGTTTACTACATTGCCTAGAAATAGGCCTAAATATTGATCACCCATATTTCTCCATCTGAAAAATGTCCCACTCCTAAAAAGACTATAAAAATAGTTTAAGATAAAGTACAAGTCTCTCCAACTCTGCTCTCTTCAAACTACATCTAGTATATTGGCTGATATAGACCTGTAATACAATGTAAGGGCCATGTGAAAATCTATGGTAATTTAACCTATTTCTTAAGTTATTTTTACGCATTTGATATTGCCTATAGGGCGTAAAATTGCTGGGACCATGGCTGGCAAGTGAGCTGCGTCACATATGCCTAAAATAACATTGCAGGACTGGTGTTGGGTTTGGGACCAGTTCTTGCGGTAGCGGGTGGGAGACAGAAAGCCAGCAGGTGCAGGATGGAGCAGGATGGAGAAATTGGTCCCACATAGACCTCCACTGTGCACCATGACAGTGAAGCCTGTAACTTTAGAGCTGTTTATTACGGTGTCCGTGTTAAAAAGTAGGGAATTTGCTAGGGAAACTGACAGATCAATAACGTTACATTGACATACTGACTAATACAACTCGCATTGCACTGAAAACAACGTCAGAATATCAATCTTCAATCGTTTGGCCGATGGTTTCATCATTTGATTCAGGTCTAGTTTGATTGAGGCAAAAATAGTAGTTAATGTAAGCCAACTTTTGGCCAGCTCTCTCTCTAACGGTACATCAAACGGCGAAAACTTGCCAGGTTAATTTACTTCTGAAACATGACAAAACAAAGTCTAGAAAATATTTCCAATATATTTCCAATAGTTTCTAACTGCTGTTAGATAGTAATAGCTACCTCATATCACTATCTGACAGATAATTAGAAGCTAGAGCTGACCTGGCTGTTCCATAGTTGTTCCATAGTAGCCAGGCAGGCTCAGCAATGCCAGGCTTTGTAATCCCCAGGCTGCCCAGTGCCCCTTCTGTTCAATTACCTACTCCTCCCGTTTCACCATTACCACCCCATCTCCCTTTCATTTGGACTGGTGTGTGTGCCTGTGCCTGTGTCCCTTTGCGCGTGCACGTGTGCGTATGTGGCAGCATTCCAGGGAAGATGAGGTCTGGGTTTTCCCCATCTGAAATAGCAGCAGACCTAATGACCCCCTCTAATTGCACAATGTCAATATTGTTGCATTTTGAATCCCACAGCACTCATATAATATGTTGCCAGAGATCTCATAGAATATGCTAAGAGAGACAGCTCAATACAGTGTGACTTGTAGAAGAGACGAGGATAAATGCATACAGACTCGTTTGTCTATGCTTTATTTATACAGAATATTAGCAATTAAAGCCAAAGCAATAACGCTGGGGTAAAATGACATATTCTCTCATTCGAATTCTCTGCTATTTGAGTGTCAACAACAAAAACACAAGAACAAGGAAATATTGATCTAATTTAGATATCAAAGCAAATTATTTAAGGTAAAAAATATATATATAAGTAATTTGCTCAGACATTCGCTTCAGAAATGAAATTCATAACATCAGTGAAAGAAATAACTATCCGGAAGACATTGGAAATTGAGCTGACATATTGATTGATAATGAGTAGAAAATCAGTAAGAGACTCCAACGACATGAACGTCTCAGATTAGAATTTGCAGGATCAATACATTCACAGTGACACAGTAACACAATGACATTGTGATAAAGAGCGAGCCACTGCACTGTCTGAGTACAGTCATAACACTCAAACACTCACATTTTCTACTCTTATTATTTTCCTTAGAGTGATCCTTATCCCTATTTTTCCCCTTCATGTGGGGGAACATGTTTATATTTGGATGTTTGTATTTACCGTTATTTTATCAGGTAAGTTGACTGAGAACCACATTCTCATTTACAGCAACGACCTGGGGAATAGTTACAGGGGAGAGGAGGGGGATGAATGAGCCAAAAGGAAGCTGGGGATGATTAGGTGGCCATGATGGTATGAGGGCCAGATTGGGAATTTATCCTGGACACCGGGGTTAACACCCCTACTCTTACAATAAGTGCCATGGGATATTTAGTGACAATAGAGTCAGGAGTCAGGACACCCGTTTAATGTCCCATCCGAAAGACAGCACCCTACAAAGGACAATGTCCGAAATCACTACCCTTGGGCATTGGGATATGATTATTTTTTTAGACTAGAGGAAAGAGGGCCTCCTACTGGCCCTCTTACACCATTTACAGCAGAATCTGGTCTCCCATCCAGGGACCAACCAGGACCAACATGAACTGGGTCCATAAAAAAATGCATTGTACATTGACAGGGTGGTGTTAAATTACTTCCATTTAGCAGAAGCACTGATTTTGTCTATTTGCATAGGCCTTCCCACAGATGTCGCACATGAATGCTTTGACACCAATGTGCACACGCTCGCAATATTTTAGATGGCTTCAATGGCTGAACATCTTCCCACATTGATCACACTCAAATGTTTCTTCCCTGTGTGAATGTGCATGTGAACTTTAAGAAGATGATTGCTAAAGAAACATTTCCCACAGATACTATAATGACATGATTTCTTCCCTGTGTGAGTGACCATATAATTTTGGGGGTATAATGACTTGAACAAACTTCCCCACAAATCTCACAATTGAAAGAAGTATTATCCTCACCACCAGTATGCTTGTTTAGTTTATGTTTCTTTATGATTCCGGATTGGGTGACCTGTGTGAGTTATCTTGTGTCTTTTGACATTATCTGAAGAATGAGACTTTTTGCCACAAATGTCACAAGAAAAAGGTTCCTCTTCCTTTTGTGTCCTCATATGTTTATTCAGATGGTTCCTTTTGACAAAACATTTGCCAAACACATTGCAAACCAAACCTTTTTCTTTAGTTTCTCCAGGGTGTGACCACCATATGCTTTCTGAGAGCAGGTGCATCGCTGAAACGTCCTTTTTTCTTTATGAGTCATCATGTTTTTTGGTAAAGATTTGGTAAAGCGGTAAAGATCATCTTGCCACAGGTTCCACAGCAATAGTTCCTCTCCTCTGAATGTGTTTCCTTGTGATAAGCCAATACTTCTCTGGACTTCAAGATCTTTGGGCAAAAAGAGCAGCTAAATGTCTTCCATACAATGCACTTGTGCCTCAAGTCTTTTTCCTCTACAAACTTTCTTTCATAAACGGTGCATGTGACCGTCTCCTCTGTTTTGTGACCCTCCATGTGTGACTGCAAAGTACATTCATGGCAAAACACTGCATCACAATCGGTACAACTGAATGTTTTCTCTAGGTGTTTAATGTAACGTTCCTCAAGCTGTTTGGCCAGATAAAAACATTTCCCACACTGAGCAGCTGTAGGGTTTTGTATGGGACTGAAGATGTCTTATCAACCATTTCTTCTTTAAACATTTTCCACAATGGGAACAGATGAGGGGCAACTCATTGGCCACATCCCCACATTTGAAATCTTCTCCATCCCTACCTGGGTCTTGTTTATCTGGGTCTGATCCAGATGGGCCTGACGGTCAAGGTCAGGATCCTCACTGGGATCAAACTCAGGGAGCCATCCATCTTCCGATGAAAGTGAGGACAGGGGGGCAAGGCCAGGATCCTCTTCCTGATAATCTGACTCAAAAGAAGATCCCTCATCTGTAGCAGAGAGGGTCATTGTAGTTGTTGCTGTGCACATGCAGAAGAAACCAGTTTGATAAATCATCTGACTGTAGCAACAACAAAACATGTATACTGTGTTGTGCTATTATTTATGTTACACAGGAAACAGAAATATTCTGTTTTAAATGGGCACTGGGAACACACAACAATAAATACACTCACCCTTTACTGCTACTTTTTGTGTTGCTACTCATAGCCGCAGGAAGTAGGGGTGCTGTGGGGGCTGCAGCACCCCCTGATAAAAATACATTATTTCGCCCAAAAATATGGTTTCCCAAAATTATATTACTCCTGCCTGAACAGACATACAGTGCCTTCAGAAAGTATTCATACCCCTTGACTTGTTCCACATTTTGTTGAGTCACAGCCTGAATTCAAAATTTATTAAATCAATTTGTTTTTCTCGCCCATCTACACGCAATACCCCATAATTACAAAGTGAAAACATGTTTTTAGAAATGTTAGCAAATTTATTGAAAATTAAGTACAGATGTATTCATTTACATAAGTATTCACACCCCTGGGTCAATACCTTGTAGAAGAACCTTTGGCAGTGATTACAGTTGTCTTTCTGGGTAAGTCTCTAAGAGCTTTACACACCTGGATTGTGCAACATTT
The DNA here is from genome assembly GCA_030435695.1 of Brachymystax lenok tsinlingensis. Taxonomy (NCBI): domain Eukaryota; kingdom Metazoa; phylum Chordata; class Actinopteri; order Salmoniformes; family Salmonidae; genus Brachymystax; species Brachymystax lenok. The sequence goes on along the minus strand of CM059804.1, from coordinate 25,319,243 downwards.
GCCCATTCTCTTCAAAATTATTCAGGTTCTGTCAAATTGGTTGCTGATAATTGCTAGACAACCATTTTCAGGTTTCGCCATAGATTTAAGTCAGAACAGTTACTCGGCAACTCCAGTGTGGATTTGTGTTTTAGGTTATTATCATGCTGAAAGGTGAATTAATCTCCCAGTGTCTGGTGGAAAGCAGACTGAACCAGGTTTTTGCCCATGCTTAGCTCCATTAGTTTCTTTTTTATCCTGAAAAACTCCCCAGTCCTTAATGATTCCAAGCATTCCCATAACATTTTTTTATTTATCCATTATTTTACCAGGTAAGTTGACTGAGAACACATTCTCATTTACAGCAACAACCTGGGGAATAGTTACAGGGGAGAGGAGGGATGAATGAGCCAATTGTAAGCTGGGGATGATTAGGTGAGCATGATGGTATGAGGGAGAGCTTGGGAATTTAGCCAGGACACTGGGGTTAACACCCCTACTCTTACAATAAGGGCCATTGGATCATTAATGACCTCAAAGAGTCAGGACACCCCGTTTAACATCCCATCTGAAAGACAGCACCCTACACAGGGCAATGTCCCTAATCACTGCCCTGGGGAATTGGGATATTTTTTTTTAGACCTGAGGAAAGAGTGCCTCCTACTGGCCCTCCAACACCCCTTCCAGCAGAATCTGGTCTCCCATTCAGGTACTGACCAGGACCAACACTGCTTAGCTTCAGAAGCAAGCCAGCAGTGGGATGCAGGTTGGTATGCTGCTGGCACATTATGCAGCCACCACTATGCTTGAAAATATGGAGTGTGGTACTCAGTAATGAGTTGTATTGGATTTTCCCCAAACATAACACTTTGTATTCAATACAAAAAGTGCATTTCTTTGCCACATTTTTAGCAGTATTACTTTAGTGCATGTTTTGGAATATTTTTATTTTGTACAGTCTTCTTTCTTTTCACTCTGTCAATTAGGTTAGTATTGTGGAGTAATTACAATGTTGTTGATCCATCCTCAGTTTTCTCCTATCACAGCCATTGAACTATGTAACTGTTTGAAAGTCACCATTGGCCTCATGGTGAAATCCCTTCCAACTGAGTTAGGAAGGATGCCTGTATCTTTGTAGTGACTGGGTGTATTGATACACCATTCAAAGAGTAATTAATAACTTCAACCTGCTTAAACGGATATTCGCTGTCTGCTTAAAAAAACTTTTACCCATCTACCAAGTGTCCTTCTTTGCGAGGCATTGGAAAACCTCCCTGGTCTTTGAGGTTGAATCTGTGTTTGAAATGCATTGCTCAACTGAGGGACCTTACAGATAATTGTATGTGTGGGGTACAGAGAAGAGGTAGTCATTCAAAAATCTTGTTAAACATTATTATTGGTCTATGTAACTTTGTGACTTGTAAAGCACATTTGTACCCCTGAACTTATTTAGGCTTGCCATAACAAAAGGTGTTCAATAATTATTGACTCAAGACATTTCATTTCTCATTATTCAGAAATTTGTACGGATTTCAAAAAACAATCAAACTTTGTGTAGGCCAATGACAAAAAATCTAAATGTAATCCTTTTTCAACTCAGGCTGTAACACAAATGTGGAAAAAGTCAAGGGGTGTGAATACTTGCTGAAGGCACTGTTATATTATAGCCTAGCGCAGAGTTCCTACTCTATAAATTGATGATGTTTGGTAAATGTTTGTTTCGTTTCACACAGAGAAAAACATGTCTTTCTACTTTTCAGCGCTTGGCTACTTATGGTTTGTTCCAATTATAAATAAAACGTTGCTTCAACACAAGACTTGAACATGTTTCTGACTTGCCTTAATGGTGCCAAATTCTGACCACCAACAGGTGATTTGCTTAATGACAGACTTTATTGAGATGGATACTAAGACACAATTGACATCTGGTTTGGCGTTTAATGAAGTGCCAACAGCCTGACATGCCCGTCTAATTAGCTAGATTATCCTATTGGAGATTAGAAAGGTTGGGCCTTTTACACATTTAAATCAACAATTCCAACAGTGTGCTTGCTGGCGTTACAAACAAAAATGTATTATGAAGCCTATTATAGCCTTGGCTTCCATCACCTCCGTCTAAGGCTGTACCATAGCCACCTGTTGTCACGTCTGCTCCCGCGGACTCCATCACGCCATTAATTGCCTCCCCTATAACTGTCACTTCCTCATTTTCATTCCCGTGTTGTTTTGTTTCTCTTGTCCAGACGCTGTTCTTGTTTAGTTTCATGTACATATGTATTATTAAATCCTGACCCTGTACTTGCTTCCTGTCTCCCAGCGTCTGTAGCATAACGTTTTGGAATGGCAGTCGCATGGATCCTTGTTACAGCTCGAGCTATTGTGTTCTCATATTTTTGCGCTTCCAAAACAAGATATGCTCATTAGGAGTCAATGCATGTTATAGCGATCCCCTATGCACACGTATGTATAAAACCTATATCTAATATGCAAATATTTGGATATTAACTGATTTCCCACTTTTAAAGGGCCACAATAATATCGATGACAACCTTGGGGGTGTAAATTCTAGGTTTGGAAAGCACAAGTGCTCCTGAGAACAATATACCTCCCTTTTACTGTGACATAATATATAGGACATTGTGTTCGATGCAATATGCATGACCAATATGTAAAATGCGGCACAACGTACAGAAAATGTTGTACGGTGCAATAGGCTATGTATGTCCAATATAAAAAACGTACTGATCATGCAATACCAATGGGCTGAAAAACTATTTGATTTAAATGCGTTTTCTAAAGTTGATTATAATTATAACATTACTATTAAACAGTAGCATTATAAATCAATAACATTACTATTAAACAGTAGCATTATAAATCATGTTTTGTTATTTGTATTACTGTTGTTACCATTGCTATTAAATAATTCATATTAATGCTGTTGTCAATGCTATACATTTATTTGTGGTATTTTAACTTTTCCGTTTTTTATATTGTTAAACAAAATTCTAAGTCTACTAACATTTTCTAATAAATTGTTACCAATTTCGACCATTTGTATAATTGTTTTGCATCGTCATTGCGGGATTTATATTTTGAAGGGAAATTGCCAAGTTCGCAGCCTTATCAAGGCGCTACATGGTCATTCTGACGTCTGCATTAGCCGTGAAGCATTTACGGTGATATGGCCTCTGCAGAAGTCAGGGCATTCATACTTCTTGTGCTTCGCGAAGCAGCAGATTGCTGTTGTGAAGGAAGTGAGTTCATAAAGGACCTCCCACCAACCAATAATTTCAATGCAGAACTATACGGAACCCTCCGCATTGTTACAAAACTTGCGAGGCGCATGGCGATGCGGTAGAGCTCAAATTGTCCTCTTCGTTCGTGCCTCCTGTGGCATTAATACACGTCACATATCAGTTTGCAGACAATGTAAAAAAATATATCATTGAGTTAATAAAGCCGCATACAAATACGGTCTCTTTATTTGTTTTCTTGAGTAAGGGAGCTCCAAAATACAGGTGTTTCAGCCTAGCTCAGTACTTTCTGTGGTGGTCGGACAGGCCAGCAGAAAATATGGAGTGTTTGCAATCACAGTGTTCTGTCGCACATAGGGACACTACATCACCGCCAAATCTAATTGTAGAGCTCGGAAATTAGTGCCCCTTAGAAGTGCCCATTAGAAGTGCCCATCGACCACAGATAAAATAACATCACATCACATATCTACAGTTGCTTTGATTGGACTGTCAACATCATACTTTCAAAATCTTAGCTAGCAGTCATCATCATGAATCAAGTCGACAATCTACTGGCAAATCCTTTTTAATCCTTGTCATATGAAGAGAAATTATAGATAAAACTTATCGGTGCTCATTGGACAAACATTACACAACAAGTTGGAAATCGCAAATTCAACAATGAGTGGTTTGGAAGGAATCAGTGGCTAACCCGGAAGCTAGCCGCACCAATGTGTCAGTTGCTAGAGAGCAAGGGGACAAGGACATCCCGGCCAGCCAACCCCTCCCCTAACCTGGACGACGCTGGGCCAATTGTGCATCGCCTCATAGGTCTCCCGGTCGTGGCACAGCCTGGTATTGAACCGGGATCTGTAGTAACACATCTAGCACTGCAATGCAGTACCTTAGAACACTGCACCACACAGGAGGCCCTTCAAAACAACTGCTAACTCTGTACTGAATAATCTGACTTTACCGAGTTCAAAACAACTGGGAACTCGGGGATAAACGAGCTACGACTGTGAAAATACGTTTTGAACTTTTATCCAACTCAGAATTGTAAATCGGGAACTCTGGCCTCTTTATACAGCTACGACCTGAAGATCACGGACGTCATCATGATTCAACTTTTCTTCCCCCCAGAGTTCCCAGCTGTCTTGAAAGCACCATAAATCCAGAGAATGCCAGACTTTGACAAAATTTGACCATGAAGGACCGCCGCGCCACCTTCCTGTTCAAGTGAACACAGCACAACAAGGTGAGTCCAAAAATGTATTGTATGCTGCTGCATAAATTATTTAATATGCCAGGGAGATATGTAGCTAAGAAAGTAATACTAAGTGTATGTTGTGTAGGAAGCTGTTAGTAGCCCATGTGCCTCACCCTAATAATTTGGTCTATTTTCACCTCTTAATTTCACCTACTGTTCTGACTTGGTGATGCACATGTAGCCTATAACCTGTTTTTGAGAAACAATCATCAAATATTGTAAGAGCTTTCATTGTCTGCTTATATGCCTCTATTTATCCTACGGTTCTGACTTGGTGTACAGGGAGAAAACTAAGAACAGCCCATGTTCTGAATTCAGTCGCTGTACATTTCAAAAGTGCTGAACAAATAGTTAGTTATATTAACTACGTCCGTCCTAGCTCGCTCATGAATGTCTTAATCGAAATTACGGATTGCCTCTTATCCACTTGTTGTCCCCTTACGCCAGTTTGTACATCTCAATTGTCAAAAGAAACCACAACAATGAACTGTTTCGCTGCCAGACAATGCTCTGCTGATTGCCAGGTGTAGCATTGGTAAGGTGTTGGGACAGCTTTATGTAGGCCCTAACACTTTGTGGGCACCATTTGTCACCGTTATAGTGCAATTAATGTATTGTTTAGTGTTGTGGCTTAGCTGGCATGCATCCCACATATTTTGTTGCCCACCAAGATTTACATGCTAAAATCGCCACTGTTCCAGAGTCACTGCAATTGAGTTACATCATCCATACGTAGCTTCCGACCACAATTTCAGATAAAGCATAATTGGCTCTTGTTCTTGCTAGGTCTTGCTGGCAGAATCACCGAGCGCTTCTTATCCAGTCGAATGTCTCCAGTCCCACTCTGTATTATTGTCCGATAGGAAACAAGCGAGCAGAAATATTCCCCCCATCGGCAGTAAAATTAAGAGCATGTTATAGGACACCTAATGCAGTCCTATCAAGGGCCTTTATTTTGTGGAATTTGTTTGAACAATAAAACATACCAAATTGGTCATAAGTATTTAAAACAGTGAAAAATTCAGATCTTGTGAGCTGACAAAAAGGAAGAGGGCATTCAGAAAGTGTTACCAAAGCCAAATGCTGATACATGTGGTTGCCTAATATCATCTGGCTCTGTACCAGTTCATCAAGAGGACCATTGTGCTCTCCCGGTTCACCCATAACTTTGAGTAATTTTATCTTCTGATATTGTGCACATTCTTTCTAAGAAAGGAAGATCTGTGGACACTGAGGTTAAAGGGAAACAATAACACTCATTAAGTATAAACATTCAAGTAGAGAAGTTTGACTATAGAGGTTTATTAAATGTACTTAAGAGCCCAAAGCTAACTGTAATTGTAAAATATTTGATTTTTCCTAAGGTGGAATGTCACACAGGTCACTTTTTCAACATAAACACCTTGAGGTTTTATCATTAAGTTTAGTAAGTTCTTGAGCACCAACATTTTCACACAGCCATATTATTCAGAGGCCCTGTGCCATTCATCTTAGACCTGTTTCTTCAGTAATCCTCTGCACTGTTTCCAGGAGCTGGTTTCCAGTTGTACTTGCACTTGTGGACTTTTAGATTGTGTCTACAGGCATAGGCGTTCCCACAGTCTTTGCACACAAATGCTTTGACACCAGTATGCACACGCTCGTGAGATTTTAGATGACCTTTCTGGCTGAACCTCTTACCACATTGATCACACTCAAATGGTTTCTCGCCTGTGTGAGTGCGCATGTGAACTTTAAGGAAATTGTACATAAACCCTTTCCCGCAAACTTTACAGTAATATGGTTTCAACCCTGTGTGAGTGACCTTGTGGATTTTAAGTGAATGATGATACCTAAAACCTTCCCCACAAATGTCACACTTGAACGGTTTCTCTCCTGTGTGAATGCGCACATGCTGATCCAGAGAAACTTTCACATAGAAGGCTTTACCACAGTGATTGCAGACATATGGCTTTGGCCCAGACGGCTGAATTGGCCCAGACTGTAGCTTTGGGCCAGACTGCAGCTTTTCCTGAAGTGTAAGGTGACGTCTCTTGTGACTCCGGAGGGAGGAAGGTTCAAAGAAGGCTTTCTCACAGACATCACACTTGTAAGGCCTTTCACCAGTGTGCCTTATTTTATGGATCTTCAGGGTTCCGGACTGGGTGAACCTTTTACCACAAACGTCACAGCAATACAATTTCTGGCCTGTGTGAGTTCTCTTGTGTCTGCTGAGATTAGCACCTTGACTAAACTTTTTTCCACAAACATCACAAGAAAAAGGTTTCTCTGCCCCGTGTAGAGTCATATGGCTTTTGAGATGGCACTTTCGGGCCAAAACATTTTCCACACACGTCGCAAACAAAATATTTTTCTTTAGTTTCTCCAGGATGGGTGACCACCATATGCTTTCTGAGAGCAGGTGCATCGCTGAAACGGTGGCCACATACAGTACAGCTATGATCCTTTTCTATATGGCTCCTCTTATGGACAGCTAACGTTGAAGTGGTAAAGAAAAGTTTGCCGCAGGTTTCACAGCAATACTTCCTCTCCCCTGAATGCGTAGCCTCGTGATCCACCAGTCTTCGTCTCCACTTGAAGGTCTTTGGGCAGAGAGAGCAGCTGAATGTCTTCTGTGCATCACCACTACACTTGTGCCTCTCTAGTCCTGTTTCCCCTAGAAACTTTTTTTCACAAACTGTGCATGTGACCGTTTTCTTCGTTTTGTGACGCTTCATGTGTGACTGCAAAGCAGGTTTCTGGCGAAACACTGCGTCGCAATCGGCACAACTGAAGGGTGTCTCTCCAGAATGTGTCATGGAGTGTTCCTCAAGCCGCCTCTTCAAGCTAAAACATCTCCCACACTGCAAGCAGCTATAGGGTTTTGAATGGGTCCGAAAGTGTTTATTCAATAAACATTTCATCTTGAAATCTTTTCCACAATGAGAACAACTGAAGGGCTGCCTGTCTCGTTTGTCTTGGTCTGTTGCAGACAGGGTCTGGGGTTCAAAATCAACCTCGTCTTGTGGATGAAACTGAGGGAGCGAATCCTCATCTGATGCAGGTGAGGACAGGGGGACAAAGTCAGGTTGATCATCATGATGATTAGACTCAGAGACAGATCCCTCATCTGTAAAAGAGATGGTCATTGTTAATTTTGTTGTGGACATGAACCAGTACATGCATAAAATTAAGGAAAATACATCAAAATACAACACAAAAACACTGCACACCTAAGTCATAGTAGATCTCTAAACCATCTAGGCTGCGCTACCTAACAATACGCAGACTACACTATATAGCAACAATTGTGTAGCGAACGGCAGGGCAGAGAAGCAAACCCAGGTCGCCGGTTGTGAAATGCAAACACCCTACGCATCCCGCCAATAGGGTTAACCCACTTGGTGGGAATTGCAACGTGGAGGCCAGCATCCCGGAGTCGCCTCTTTACTGTTGACGCTGAGACTGATGTTTTGCAGGTACTATTTAATGAAGCTGCCAGTTGAGGACTTTTTGAGGTGTCTGTTTCTCAAACTAGACACTTATGTACTTGTCCTCTTGCTCAGTTGTGCACCGGGGCCTCCCACTCTTCTTTCTATTCTGGTTTGAGACAGTTTGCGCTGTTCTGTGAAGGGAGTAGTACACAGCGTTGTATGAGATCTTCAGTTTCTTGGCAATTTCTCACATGGAATAGCCTTAATTTCTCAGAACAAGAATAGACTGAAGAGTTTCAGAAGAAAGGTCTTTGTTTCTGGCCATTTTGAGCCTGTAATTGAACCCACAAATGCTGATGCTCCAGATACTCAACTAGTCTAAAGGCCAGTTTTATTACTTCTTTAATCAGAACAACAGTTTTCAGCTGTGCTAACATAATTGCAAAAGGGTTTTCTAATGATCAATTAGCCTTTTAAAATGATCAACTTGGATTAGCTAACACAACGTGCCATTGGAACACAGGAGTGATGGTTGCTGATAATGGGCCTCTGTACGCCAATGTAGATAATCCATTTTTTTTAAATCAGCTGTTTCCAGCTACAATAGTCATTTCCAACATTAACAATGTCTACACTGTATTTCTGATCAATTTGATTATCTTTTAAATGGACAATTCTTTTGTTGCTTTTCTTTAAAAAACAAGGACATTTCTAAGTGACCCCAAACTTTTGAACGGTAGTGTATGTACGTATATATATATATTTTTTTTAAGACAATCATGGTACCAATAATTGCTTCTAATACTCCAGTGCCATCAGAAAGTATTCATAACCCCTTCACTTAATCCATATTTGGTGTGACAGCCTGAATTCAAAATTGATGAAATATATATTTCTCACTAACCTACAAACAATACCAGATAATGACAAAGTGAAAACATGTTTGTAGATTTGTGGGCTAATTAAATACAGAAATATCTAATTTACAAAAGTATTTACATCCCTGAGTCAATACTTTGTATAAGCACCTTTGGCGGCAATTACAGATTTGAGTCGTCTTGGGTATGTCAAGGACTTTCACATTCTTGTTCTGAAGCCATTCCAGCGTTGCTTTGGCTGTATTCTTGGGGTCATTGTCCTGTTGGAACGTACATTCATCACAAGGTTTTTTTGCACTCTGAAGCAGGTTCTAATCAAGGACTTTCCTGTATTTGGCTCCATTCATTGTTCCCTCTATCCTTACCAGTCTCCCAGTCCCTGCTGCCACCACAGACCACAGAAATAATTTCCTTATGCTCAGAGTCTTTCACGTGCCTTTTTGCACTCCAGTCATGTGCCTTTATCGTCAGGAGTGGCTTCCGTCTGGTCACTTTCCCATAATGCCCAGATTGGTGAAGTAGTGTAGAGACTGACAGGTTCTCCCATCTCAGCCAAGGAACTCTGTAGTTCTGTCAGAGTGGTCATTGGGTTCTTGGTCACCTCCCTGACCAAGGTCCTTCTTGCCCGGTTTCTCAGTTTGTTCAGATGGCCATCTCTAGGCAGAGCCTGGGTAGTTCCATATTTTTTCAATTTCCCAATGATTGAAACCACCGTGCTCTGGGAAACTTTCAACACTCTAGAAATTGTTTTATACCCTTCCCCAGATAGAATTGTGATGAGGCATACAGTATATCTCGGAGATACACGGCCAGTTCCATTGTGACAACTTGATTGGAGTCCACCTGTGGCCAATTCAATTGTTTAGACATGATTTAGAAGGAAAAACAACTGTCTATGTAAGGGCCCAAAGTTGACAGTGGATGTCAGAGCAGAAACTATACTTGTGTGTGTCAAAAGTTTAAGTACACCTACTCATTCAAGGGTTTTCATTTTTACTATTTTCTACATTGTAGAATAATAGTAAAGACATCCAAACTATGAAATAACACATGGAATGCAAGAATCAGAATCGGCGCTAGTGGGGCACCTATCTAGGATATATAAACAGGTGTATTATGAGTGTCTGATTAGGATGTCGTGACCTGTAACATGTAATACCGGAGTAAAGAATAATGCTTGAATTTGACCAAACTCTCCGACATGAGTTATTCACATAACACTCATGAAGCTGTTTGAGTACCAAGAGTGTGCAAAGCTGTCAACAAGGCAAAGGGTGGCTACTTTGAAGAATCTCAAATATTTTGATTTGTTTAACACCTTTTTGGTTATTACATGATTCCATATGTGTTATTTCATAGTTTTGATGTTTTCACTATTCTACAATGTATAAAATAGTCAAAACAAAGAAAAACCCTTGAATGAGTAGGTGTCCAAACTTTGACTGGTACTGTATATTTTTGAAATTACTAATGTTACTGTCCCCAACTAAAAAAATACTTAAAATACATGTAATATTGTCCTTAAAACATTTAATTGAAATACTGTAGAATTCCATTCATTCCTATGGAGGACTGCTCTTACTGGAGAGTGCCAATATGTCTGACCGGTGGCTTCAACAGCATCAGTAATCCAAGGTTTATATACATAATTCACGTTAACCCACATGGTGGGAATTCTAACATGACTCATATAGCGAGGATCGATATAATATTGATGTTGCACATATTAATCTTAGGGATAGGCGTCCCGTTAACGGGACAGTTGTAAATCATGCAGCGCTTTGTGTCACGATGGCAGATTTTAGAGAAACAACAAATGTCGGTACATATAAGTGTCTTATTTCAGCTGAAAGCCTAAATGATTGTTAATATACCTGCACTGTCCATTTTACAGTAGCTATTACAGCGAAAAAATGCCATGCTATTGTTTGAAGAGAGCTCTTAACAACAAAACACTTTCACCGCGATAGGTTTGATAAATTCACCTCTGACAGTAAATGTGTACTTACATTCTGAAATCTTGCAATGATTTATCATCCAAAGGGTCCCAGAGATAACATGAAGTGTTGTTTTGTTAGATAAAATCCTTTTTCATATCCTAAAAAAAGGTCCATATAGCATGCACGATCGATTTTGTATTTCAAATCACATTTGTATGTATTCCTCAGAGTTCCAATAACCTAACCAGACTTTACTATATCATTAGGGGTGTAGTATATCCTATCGACGTGCCATGAACGCCGATGACGCGGCCGGTCTTCATTTGATCAACTGTTTCTTTGTCAAACAAGCACCAATCGGGGTCAAACAAAGCTAGCTAGATAGTCAATGAGCTGGGCTTTACAGGAGTATCCGGAAACCCAGTATATGTCGCAAAATGTGGGCGCTAACCTTTTGCGACAGCATGCCTTTTCCCTTTGGACAAAAATTATATGAATATTCAGAGTTATGAAAACTGGTTGTTTTGCAAATGTTGAACTTATAATATGGCTACTATTACTAGACAAGCTCAATCAAAGTATACAGATTTGACGATATTCTTGCAGAAAAATATAATATGAATGCAAATGTCTCCTTCATAATTTGCCCAAATGTACCTGGGTGACTTCACACTAAATGTCATGTAGTTTGCTCATACTTCAAGTTATGTCTGAAACTTTGCACATACACTGCTGCCATTTTGTGGACACCATCGGAATTACAACCAGAGTGATGTACTGGGACCTTTCTCTTGCATTTCAAAGACAGTGGTAGAAAAAAAACTGGTTGGTTTTTTCTTTGTATTTTCTTCTACCAGATCTATTGTGTTATATTATCCTACATTAACATTTCCACAAACGTCAGTGTTTATTTTCAAATGGTACCAAGAATATGCATATCCTTGCTTCAGGACCTGAGCTACAGGAAGTTAGATTTGGTATGTCATTTTAGGCTTAAATTTAAAAAAGGGGGCTATCCCTAAGAGGTTTTAACATTACACATGAAACAGAAATGTTGATTCAACGGTCACTGTGTGCTCCTTCTATGGTACTAGGAACATAACACACACATACATACATACATACATATATATATATATATATACACACACACACACACACACACACACACACACACTCTCCCAACAATTTAATAGGTATTTACCAACGTTTCGGCATCACTGTGCCTTCCTCAGGGTAATGTCATATTTGAACCAGGTTATATAGACAAACAGTGCAATTAGTGTAATCAATGAGGGGTGTGTCGTATTGATAAAGTTAATTACAATTAAATTAGTGACACTGTTAAAAAAGATTATATGGCATATTAAATATATTATTCTATTGTCATCATATAGAAACATAATGGAATATTGTACATAATATTGGCATTAACATACATTGTTTCATTCAATTTCACATAATTTTGTATTCCATTTTTTTGTTACATATAATAATGGTTCAACCTTGATATATAACGAACATCATCAACAGGGGGAACATATTGGGTATATACTTAATCTGTAAAAAATATATTTTTAAATGTATAAGACTTGTTCATGATGGAAAAAAGCAGGAACTTAATGAATTCCAAATTCTACTAAATGAGAGCTCTGAATACCTCAAATTCACCATACAGAATAATAAACTACCTGGACTTATGGATTATCAAAGAGAATGATGCATTACACACAGACTTATACACAAAGCCCACAGATGGCAATACCTTGCTATGTGCGGATAGTATGCATCCCCTTCCCCTCAAGAATGGTCTACCATATAGCCAGTTATGCAGAGTTAAACCAATCTGTGGCCACCAGTCAGATTTTGACAGCAATGCTAAAAGAATTACAGAGAAATTAAAAATGAGAGGCTACAAGGACAAAACTTGATGCGGCAATGATGAAAATATCTCAAAAACCAAGAGCGGAATTACTAAAAAATCTACCAAACTGTCTTTTGTACTAAGTACACCAAAGGTTCGGAGAAAATGAAAGCAATCCTGAAAAAACACTGGCATATTCTGCAACCAGACAAAAGATTTGCACACCTCTTCAAGGAACCCCAATGGTGGTCTATAAGCATGGTCGCAATATTGGAGATAGTTTGGTGAGATCTGACATGCCCCCTGAGCCTACTCAGACATTCTTGACACCTATCCCAAACGGAAACTACAAATGTGGCTCATGCACACAGTGTAATAGCACCAAAAAAAAACATCCTTCTTTACACACCCACATACAGTTCGAAAGATCCCTGTGAGGGGTATCATCTCATGTAAGACCAAGGCAGTAATCTCTCATCACCTGTTCATGTGGCAAAGCCTATGTAGGACAAACGAAGAAACAATTAAAGCAGCGCATAGCTGAACACCGCAGCTCAATCAGGTGTAAGAACATTGACTATCTCAGGCCCTTCTTATGAAAATGTTTTCCCATCATGAATACAAAATTGTGAAATTGAATGAAACAATGTATGTTAATGCCAATATGATGTACAATATTCCATTATGCTTCTATATGATGACAATAGAATATTATATTTAATATGCCATATACTATATCATCTTTTTTAACAGTGTCACTAATTAATTGTAATTAACTTTATCAATACGACACACCCCTCACCACTGTCATTGATTACACGAATTGCACTGTTTGTCTATATAACCTGGTTCAAATATGTATGACATTACCCTGAGGAAGGCAGGCACAGTGATGCCGAAACGTTGGTAAATACCCATTAAATTGTTGGGAGAGTGTATATACAGTGGGGAAAAAAAGTATTTAGTCAGCCACCAATTGTGCAAGTTCTCTCACTTAAAAAGATGAGAGAGGCCTGTAATTTTCATCATAGGTACACTTCAACTATGACAGACAAAATGAGGAAAAAAATACAGAAAATCACATTGTAGTATTTTCTATGAATTTATTTGCAAATTATGGTGGAAAATAAGTATTTGGTCAATAACAAAAGTTTCTCAATACTTTGTTATATACCCTTTGTTGGCAATGACAGAGGTCAAACGTTTTCTGTAAGTCTTCACAAGGTTTTCACACACTGTTGCTGGTATTTTGGCCCATTCCTCCATGCAGATCTCCTCTAGAGCAGTGATGTTTTGGGGCTGTCGCTGGGCAACACAGACTTTCAAAGATGTTCTATGGGGTTGAGATCTGGAGACTGGCTAGGCCACTCCAGGACCTTGAAATGCTTCTTACGAAGCCACTCCTTCGTTGCCCGGGCGGTGTGTTTGGGATCATTGTCATGCTGAAAGACCCAGCCACTTTTCATCTTCAATGCCCTTGCTGATGGAAGGAGGTTTTCACTCAAAATCTCACGATACATGGCCCCATTCATTCTTTCCTTTACACGGATCAGTCGTCCTGGTCCCTTTGCAGAAAAACAGCCCCAAAGCATGATGTTTCCACCCCCATGCTTCACAGTAGGTATGGTGTTCTTTGGATGCAACTCAGAATTCTTTGTCCTCCAAACCACGACGAGTTGAGTTTTTACCAAAAAGTTCTATTTTGGTTTCATCTGACATTCTCCCAATCCTCATCTGGATCATCCAAATGCTCTCTAGCAAACTTTAGACGGGCCTGAACATGTACTGGCTTAAGCAGGGGACACGTCTGGCACTGCAGGATTTGAGTCCCTGGCGGCGTAGTGTGTTACTGATGGTAGGCTTTGTTACTTTGGTCCCAGCTCTCTGCAGGTCATTCACTAGGTCCCCGTGTGGTTCTGGGATTTTTGCTCACCGTTCTTGTGATCATTTTGACCCCACGGGGTGAGATCTTGCGTGGAGCCCCAGATCGAGGAAGATTATCAGTGGTCTTGTATGTCTTCCATTTCCTAATAATTGCTCCCACAGTTGATTTCTTCAAACCAAGCTGCTTACCTATTGCAGATTCAGTCTTCCCAACCTGGTGCAGGTCTACAATTTTGTTTCTGGTGTCCTTTGACAGCTCTTTGGTCTTGGCCATAGTGGAGTTTGGAGTGTGACTGTTTGAGGTTGTGGACAGGTGTCTTTTATACTGATAACAAGTTCAAACAGGTGCCATTAATACAGGTAACGAGTGGAGGACAGAGGAGCCTCTTAAAGAAGAAGTTACAGGTCTGTGAGAGCCAGAAATCTTGCTTGTTTGTATGTGACCAAATACTTATTTTCCACCATAATTTGCAAATAAATTCATTAAAAATCCTACAATGTGATTTTCTGGATTTGTTTTCCTCATTTTGCCTGTCATAGTTGAAGTGTACCTATGATGAAAATTACAGGCCTCATCTTTTTAAGTGAGAGAACTTGCACAATTGGTGGCTGACTAAATACTTTTTTGCCCCACTGTATATGTAGTGTGCGACTTTATTTTGATAGTGTATAGTTTATTCGCCGTTAGTCAACACCTTCACACAAACTTTGTTCTGGGTGTGCGCCAGCTCATGTTATTTTAACTAGGAACATAACCAACTTTAGCCAAATCCGTTACATGCTCACCCCTTAGTGGTTTTCCTCCTGCCCGACGGAGAGGCCTGTTTTCCGCTGTTTTCTCCACCGCCCTCACTTCCGATTCGACCACGTACGTTAGCAGTGCTATTTTCTCTATCGAGGTTTTACTCAACACCTCCATGAATGACGCAAACTTTCTCTGAAAGATTAAGAGTAATTGAACTTAGTGATACCATTATTGAAAATTCTAAACACACGCACTGCCTCATCGTCACTGCCTGAAGCTTTGAATAAATAACAGTTAATTGATGCACTCACCGTGTTGGTTTTATTAACGCGTGACATTTCTCTCTTTAGCAAACTATTCTCTTCATTTCCCATAACAGCAACAAAGCACTCGTCTAGGAGTCTCGACACCTCCCTTACTGCTGATTCAACGAATATATCCATAATAGTACATAATTGTGTCTGAAATACCTCGTTGCTCGACATGGTTATTAGCGCCGCTCTGAAGCCAAGCCAGCAATAATAATTTAGTACTTCCGGGTCACGAATTCTTTCTTCTTCTATGGCATTTTGGCGGTCCGTAAACAACGCCGCCAGCTACTGGATGGGGTGAAAACTTATCAACCTTAACAAAATATTACGGAGAAGAGAAGAATAAAAATATGCTTATAATATTCCAAAGTAAACAAAAACAAACAAACTAAAACTTATTCAGTCAGATTCAAATGTTTAGGCTGTAAAGACATGAGTAAGGTTTTTAATAAAGTCAACACTCATCCAGGCTGCAGAGCCGGAGGTAATTCAAGCGTCTGCGCATGCTCTGAGAACAGAACAGCTGGCAGGCATATGCATGGTCATTTTCAACCTGTCCTTGTCCCAGTCTGTAATCCCCACATGTCTCAAGCTGACCACCATCATTCCTGTTCCCAAGAACTCTAAGGCTTCATGCCACAATGACTACCGCCCTGTAGCACTCACATCTGTAATCATGAAGTGCTTTTAAAAAAGTTGGTTATGGCACACATCAACTCCATCATCCTAGACACCCTAGACCCACTCCAATTTGCATACCGCCCCAACAGATCCAGACAATGCAATCTCAATTGCGCTCCACACTGGCCTCACCCACCTAGATAAGAGGAATAGCTATGTGAGAATGCTGTTCATTGACTACAGCGCAGCGTTCAACACCATAGTCTCCGCTAGGCCATCGCTCATCCATATATTTATATGTACATATTCTTAATCATTCCTTTACACTTGTGTGTATAAGGTAGTTGTTGTGAATTTGTTAGATTACTTGTTAGATATTACTGCACGGTCAGAACTAGAAGTACAAGCATTTCGCTACACTCACATTAACATCTGCTAACCATGTCTATGTGACCAATAAAATTTGATTTGGCTGTGTGCTTAGGGTCGTGGTCCTGTTGGAAGGTGAACTTTCGCCCCAGTCATAGGTCCTGGGCGCTCTGGAGCATGTTTTCATCAAGTATCTCTCTGTACTTTGCTCCGTTCATCTTTCCCTCGATCCTGACTAGTCTCCCAGTTCCTGCCGCTGAAAAACATCCCCACAGCATGATGCTGCCACCACCATCCTTCCTCTCATACGAGACACTTGGCATTCAGGCCAAAGATTTCAATCTTGGATTCATCAGACCAGAAAACCTTGTTTCTCATGGTCTCCGAGTCCTTAAGGTGCCTTTTGGCAAACTACAAGTGGGCTGTCATGTGCCTTTTACTGAGGAGTGGCTTCCGTCTGGTCACTCTACCACAAAGGCTGCATTGGTGGAGTGCTGCAGAGATGGTTGTCCTTCTGGAAGAACTCTGGAGCTCTGTCAGAGTGACCATTGGGTTCTTGGTCACCTCCCTGACCAAGAACCTTCTCCCCCGATTGCTCAGTTTAAGCTCTAGGAAGAGGTGGTTCCAAACCTCTTCCATTTAAGAATGATGGAGGCCATT
Source organism: Brachymystax lenok tsinlingensis (assembly GCA_030435695.1). Lineage (NCBI taxonomy): Eukaryota > Metazoa > Chordata > Actinopteri > Salmoniformes > Salmonidae > Brachymystax > Brachymystax lenok. The sequence goes on along the minus strand of CM059804.1, from coordinate 25,302,070 downwards.
GTGTTCTTGGGGACCTTCAATGCTGCAGAAATGTTTTGGTACCCTTCCCCAGATCTGTGCCTCAACACAATCCTGTCTCGGAGTTCTACGGACAATTCCTTTGATCTCATTGCTTGGTTTTTGCTCTGACATGCACTGTCAAATGTGGGACCTTATATAGACAGGGGTGTGCCTTTCCAAATCCTGTCCAATCAATTGAATTTACCACAGGTGGTCTCCAATCAAGTTGTAGAATCAAGTTTATTTTCAATACATCTGCAAAACCTGTTTCGCTTTGTCATTATGGGGTATTGGGTGTAGACTGCTGAGGATTAAAAATCCATGTAATCCATTTTAGAATAAGGATGTAACATAACAAAATGTGGAAAAAGTCAAAGGGTCTGAATACTTTCCGAAGGCACTGTATATCAAGAAGAGTATGGTAAGATTATGGAAGACTATGCTTTACTCACTGTATCAGTTCCCTGTTAACATGCTGAGTGATTTATCTTTTCTGATATTTATGTGAGGAACCATTCTACAAAATGTAGATCTGTACACACTGGGGTTTATAGAAGATTATACAATGGGTTGGTCTAATCCTGAATGCTGATTGGTTAAAACCGCATTCCAGACAGTGTCTAGTCCACAAGTTACCACCGGCTAAATCTATGATGGTATAATGCCTATTTAATCTGTTCCATCTGACTGCGCAATTCACTGTCTCATCAGTCCAACCAGACAATTTATAAAACTTGATCTCCACTATAAAAAGCATCTAGACATTATCTTACATTTCTTTTAGACTGACATTTAGTTTTCAACAGCGGAGATTTGTATAAACCTTACTGTCTGTCTCACCGACATTTGAAAAATCTCCAGCTGTAACGATGTGCGCTGAGAGTCGGGAAGCACGTTCAGGGAGTGCATCATTTAATAAATAAATGAACAAAACAAGAAACACAAACAATGCAGACAGGAAACTGAAACAATGGGGAAGGAACCAAAGGGAGTGACATATATAGGGAAGGTAATCAGGGAAGTGAAGGAGTCCAGGTGAGTGATGACGCGCAGGTGCGCATAACAATGGTGACAGGTGTGAGCCATAACTAGCAGCCTGGTGACCTAGAGGCCGGAGAGGGAGCACACGTGACACCAGCTGTCGCATAGTAATGAACGTGTCGTGTCAGGATGCGCCAGACAGGCAGCTTCTCTTTTTATGTATTAATACAAATAACTATCAATAGAAAACAGGATCAGATACGAGGGGGAAAACAATATATTTGCTAGTTAATGATCTGATTCATAGTTTATATCGATGCCATTTAACGTTAGCTAGATAGCTAGCTAAATTGAAACTGCTGGGGAAAGGTAGCTAGCTAACTTCAATCATCACTGCAGTGTAGCAAATGTTAGCTAGGTTTCTATATAGCTAGATTTGCTAGCTAGATTTCAAAGACTTGTGTTAGGGTTGCGAAAATCAAATCTGGTATCAGGACAAAAGGTGACACAGAGTCACCAAGTAAGTTCTAATTATTTTTATTCACTCAAGCAATAAATGGTACATGCAATCTTCGTATATACGGGTTCAATGTAGTACCACGCAGGGTTAACAGAGAACTGCCCTTTCTGCTAAATGCATTGGTATAAGTAAGTTCTGACAGAGTTAGGCCCATCCCGAGGTGGGAACTATCAGAACAGTGGCTGGGCGTGGTTTATTCTTGCCCAGCCAATAGTAGGCGCACAGGCTGGTCCCAGCCTCTTGGCGCTTGTTGTCCGGGGTTACTGAGGCCACAGGCTCGGTCCTGTTTGCGTCTCCACATCTTTCTTTTCATGTGTTCCTAGCTCAACATACTGTTATCTCCCAAGGTTATACTGCCCCTTAGCCAGACACCCGGTGTCTGCACAATCCACTGTATTGTTCCACAATTTATCAGCCTGAGCTCAAACACATTCATGTGTAGCAAACGAAACATTTTCTCATACCCCACAATTAGCAAAGAAACATATTCTCAAACCTAACAATTAGCAAAGAAACATATTCTCAATCCCAACACTTGTTACTGACTTTTGAACACTTTGTCAAACTACTTCATTCCACTGCCTGCTTATTAATTGGTGACTGAAAAAGTTGGCAAGAAAAATGCAAATAGACTACTAGGCTTTATTGGTTTGGTATCATTTGGCTGATGTGCACATTTAGTGTTTTAATTAGCCTAGTTAGCCAAGTTACTGACTGACTAATAGGCGTATTGTTATTCATGTTTTTGTTATTGCATTTTAGGTGGAGAGGGAGTAAGATCACTAGAAATGTTAGCGTTGCGAATATCAAATCTGGTATCAGGACAAAAGGTGACAGAGTCACAGAGAATCTTCTATGTTTTTTATTATTAGTCAAGCAATAAATGGTAAATGCAATCTTCGTATATACGGGTTCAATGTAGTACCGCGCAGGGTTAACAGAACTGACTAGCGCTTTACAATACCTTATTTTAATACTCTGACAGTGTTAGTTCCTGCTTCATGAGCTGGCCTGTCAGAGTAGAGACTGGGCGTGGTTTTAGACTTGCCCAATCTACCGTAGGCGCACAGGCTAGTCCCAGCCCCCAGGCGCTTCAGCTTTCAGGCGTTGTTGCTGTGCAGATTATCTATGCGCTCACCCCTAGATACTGAGGCCAAAAGTTCAGCTCCTTTGTTGTGTCTCAATCTAGAAACTGCTTGTTTGCAACATTTTTCTATTCATGGGTTCCTAGCTCAACATACTGTTATCTCCCAAGGTTATACTGCCCCTTAGCCAGACACCAGGTGTTTGTACAATTCACTGTATTGTTCCACAATTTATCAGCCTTAGCTCAAACATATTCCTGTGTAGCAAAGAAATATATTCTCAAACCTAACAATTAGCAAAGAAACATTCTCAAACCTAACAGAAAGCAGCATGCAGCCAAACAGGACTCTAGAGGGGTTGGATTGTTCAGGATTGTTTAGATCAATGATCCTTGCAAAATAGATTGACTTAATGCTTATGAATTGGATATTGTATGTGAATTGCCCATTTAGATCAATGATCCTTGCAAAATAGTTGGATTGTTCAGCAACATGTGCAGTAAATGCTAACACGGCTTTGGTGAGAAAAGGTACATAATGAATTTGTCATCTCCCTATCAAGCCACTGCATGCTGTGACAAGGGCCTGGATGGTGACACATCTGCTTTAAGCTGCCTGACTGAATACGGGCCTTCAGTGGTACCTTCCCCTTTGATTACATCAAGAGTCCCCTTATCTGTCTTGTAGCCATTTAACATGTACTGTATGTAACAACTCAAATTCATGCAAACTGCAATGAACACAAGAACTGACTTGGGGGGGGGTATGTCTTATGATTAACGAGACGTGGTGTGATCATAACAACATACAGGAACTCAAGTCCTTTTGTTCACCTGACATAGAATTCCTTACAATCAAATGCCGACCGCATTATCTACCAAGAGAATTCTCCTTGATTATAATCACAGCCGTGTACATCCCCCCTCAAGCTGACACATCGGCGGCACTGAAAGAAATTCATTGGACTCTATGTAAATTGGAAACCACATTTCCTGAGGCTGCATTTATTGTGGCTGGGGATTTTAATAAGGCTAATTTGAAAACAAGGCTCCCGAAATTTCCTTCCTGATAGCTGACAGCAGGGTGGCAGATTTTATTAATGTGCTGCTCTAGAGTTCCATGGCCCAGTCAACGCACCTGGGAATAGGGGATGACACATTCGTTTTTTTATAAAAGTCTGGGAGACTTAAGAGGGAGGAGAGCGCATGAGTTGAGTACAGTGAATCCAACCAGTGGCCCTGGATAATTAAGAAATAAGGCCAGAGGGGGTTTGGTATATAGCCAATATACCACAGCTAAGGGCTGTTCTTATACACGACAACGCGGAGTGCCTGGATACAACCCTTAGCTGTGGTATATTGGCCACATACCAAAAAACTGAGATGCCTTATTGCTATTATAAACTGGTTACTAACGTAATTAGAGCAGTAAAAATGTTTTGTCATACTTGTGGTATAGTCTGATATACACCGTCTGTCAGACAATCAGCATTCAGGGCTCGAATCACCCAGTTTATAATATGCTATATGTCATCACACAGACCGCCATAGTGAAGGAGGTTTACAGTGCATAAAGTATATTACCACCAGCAGACCTTACTTCTCTGTGCTCTGGAGAGATCGCAGGTAGTCGGTCTGAAGGCTCTGGAGGTCCTTGGACTGTACTGTCTCTGTAGCACCTGTAGAGAGATAAAGTTACTGAATGCTCTTGAAAGAGAAAGCAATAGTTATCATTTACATTGTTGATTAAGGACTATATGTCACACCCTGATCTTTTTTCACCTTCTCTTTGTGCTTGTCTCCACCTCCCTACAGGTGTCACCAATCTTCCCCATTATCCCCAGTGTATTTATACCTGTGTTCTCTGTTTGTCTGTTGCCAGTTTGTTTTGTTTCGTGAAACCTACCAGCGTTTTCCCCCTTGTGCCTGTCTGTGCTAGTCCTTCCCGGTTTTGACCATTCTGCCTACACTGAGCATGCCTGCCATTCTGTACCTTGCCACACCACACTGGATTATTGACCCCTACCTGCTCTGACCCTGAGACTGCCTGTCGTTCTGGACCTTTTGCACCCTATCTGGATTACTGACCTCTGCCTGCCCTTGACCCTGTACTAGTAATAAATATGTGTTACTTCGACACTGAATGCATCTGGGTCTTACCTGAAACGTGATACTATAAGGGTCCAATAAGACAAATGGATGCATAAAAGATGCAGCAACTCAATAGTTTTCCATAGGGGGGGGGCTAGGGTAGTGTTGTGCTGTCCATCAGAAAAGTTGCAAAGACTGTCTATCAACCAATTAAATGTAAAACAGCGTTTTTCCCGACCAAACAGCCTCGTTGGACATGCATTTTGGTTTGAAGGTAGCCTTTCTCTGTGGTTCAAGTTCAAATCTTCATGTCTGTAACTTTTCTCTCACTCCCTTTGACCCCTAAGCCCTCACCCCTGTCATCCCATTGGCCCAGGGCCTCCTGGTAAACCCTCTAATTAAAGTATCTCTGAAAGGGAGTTACTCCAGGAGTAGACAGGTTTATGGTGCATAGCGCTTATCCACTCATATGAGTGGAGTATTAGCTATACGTGTTTTTTTTTTTAATATGCATGACTTACTGACAATGGAGTGCTCAATGTTTCTGCTGGTAGCAGGCCTCAACCTGGATGCAGGGAAATGTCCTGCCTTGGAGTATTCATCTTGACCAAGCGCCTGGAATCATATGACAAACCTGCATAGATTAACAAATGAAAATGGTAACAGTATTTATTCAATTGAAGTCATGACAGCCATAGGTTCTCTGCCAAGGAGTGTACAGGTTTTTGTTCCAGCATTTCACTAACACCAAATGTAACTAATTGTGGTCCAAATTGAACAAAAACTTACACAGTTTAGTCCCCTGGGACAGAAATCACCCATGTCTGTATTATTGAATGAGCTACAATTCTGCATGATAGAAATAGATCCACACGTGTTATTCTCTACCTCCAAGACATTTAATTTTCCTGGTGGCTGGGAGCTTGCCAAGTTCTTTAGATCTGTCTGGGTGTTAGGGATGTGCTTCAACCTGAGAGGGGGAAGAAATTAACCGCACTGCTCAAATTTCAGTGCTGCTTCAAGTTGCTGAGAACCACAACTACCTTAAATGTGCCGTCATTTTGTAAACACAGTTTTACATATTTATAAGTTTGATCAAGTTGTCAGCAGTTATTTTTAGCTAGCTAGTCTATTTGCAATGAAATTGAGATGGGAATTTTTCTTGCCAACTTATTTAGTCACCAATTAATCAATAGCCCTAGTACCGCTCAACATGCCTCAGATAGCTCCATTGTCCCACCCCACACACACATGCGAAGACCGCACCTAGCTTAACTGGCGCCTCCTGAGATGCAACCTCTCTCATCGTTACTCAATGCCTAGGTTTACTCCCACTGTACTCGCATCCTACCATACCCTTGTCTGTACATTATGCCCTGAATCTATCCTACCATGCCCAGAAATCTGCTCCTTTTATTCTGTTCCCAACGCACTAGACAACCAGTTCTTATAGCCTTTAGCCGTACTCTCATCCTACTCCTCCTCTGTTCCTCTGGTGATGTAGAGGTTAACCCAGGCCCTGTGTGTCCCCAGGCGCTCTCATTTGTTGGCTTCTGTAACCGTAAAAGCCTTGGGTTCATGCATGTTATCATCAGAAGCCTCCTCCCTAAGTTTGCTTTATTCACTGCTTTGGCACACGCCGCCAACCCTGATGTCCTAACCGTGTCTGAATCCTGGCTTAGGAAGGCCACCAAAAATTCTGAAATTTCCATCCCCAACTACAACATTTTCTGTCAAGATAGAACTGCTAAAGGGGGCGGAGTTGCAATCTACTGTAGAGATAGCCTGCAGAGGTCTGTCATACTATTCATTTCCTATGCCCAAACAGTTCGAGCTTCTGCTTTTAAAAATCCATCTCTCGGGAAATAAGTCCCTCACTGTTGCCGCTTGTTATAGACCCCCCTCAACTCCCAGCTGTGCCCTGGACACCATATGTGAATTGATTGCCCCCCCATCTATCGTCAGAGTTTGTACTGTTAGGTGACCTAATGGGATATGCATAACACCCCGGCCGTCCTACAATCTAAGCTATATGCCCTCGATCTCACACAAATTATCAAGGAACCTACCAGGTACAACCCCAAATCCGTAAACATGGGCACCCTCATAGATATCATCCTGACTAACTTGCCCTCTAAATACACCTCTGCTGTTTTCAACCAGGATGTATTTAAAGACCTGTTTTCAGTAACAGGTCTTTAAATATTAGCTATAGTCTATTATCTACACTGCAGTGATGATGGTGGGAGTAAGCTCGCTACTTTTCTCCCAGCAGGTTAAATTTAGTTAGCTAGATAGCTAACGTTAATGCAATTTGTTTAAACTATCAATCAGATAGATGGTTATTAACTAGCCAATATATTGGTTTTCCCCTCATATCTAAAGCTGCCTGATAAAGCTAGCCAGTTGATGGTAAAGCCAGGATGAACGTCAGAGGCCAGATAGCTAACGCAACAGCGGCTGTCAATGCAATGGCTGGCCTGGAGTTTGTCTGAAATGTACAATATATTCCGTGGTGGAAAAAGTACCCAATTGTCATACTTGAGTAAAAGATCAATTAATAGAAAATGACTCACCTAAAAGTTAGTCACCAGGTAAAATACTACTTGAGTAAAAGTGTTGTTTTAAATATACTTAAGTATCAAAAGTAAATGTAATTGCGTAAATATACTTAACAAAGTCAAATATTAAGCATAATTGTCTTTTTTTTTTTTTTAAAATTTATTTACGGATAGCCAGGGGGCACGCTCCAACACTCAGACAATTTACAAACTAAGCATGTGTTTAGTGAGTCTGCCAAATCAGAGGCAGTAGAGATGACCAGGGATGTTCTCTTCATAAGTGTGTGAATTAGACATAAGCATTCAAAGTGAGTACTTTTGGGTGTCTTCCTACAAATGTACAAAACTTTCTACGTGACAACAGTGACAGAACTCTGAGCGTGCGCAGATTTAAATTCTTCAAGTGTATTTTTGATTCACAGCATAATATTCATAGTCGTAAACAGATTTGCAATAATTCTGAAAATAAATTACGCTTGCAGATCTTGAATGTGTTCAAATGTCAAGTAACAAGTTTGTTAAATCTTTGACACATCATGATACAAGCTGGCGAAATTAAATTACACATTTGCGAAATTCTTAATACAAACTCAAAGTTCTGTCATTATAATCCAATACTTAAATCCCTAGAGAGCAAGTGACCCGCAGGACTAACACATATGCAGGCCAGCTGGACCGCAGACTGGGCCATACAATTAAACAGAAACACACACTTGAATACGGCATACACACACATGCAGACTTGGAGGTGAGGACCTTTCTCTCAGACTCCTTCATTTACATGACAATATCACAGGGAGGGCTCATCACAGAAATAGTTGTCACATGACTGTGTGTGTAGTGAGTGAATGTGCAACGCTTATCAATACCAAGTATGTATTACTGCTAGACATTCATGTCATATACAATGTCAATGAAATATTTATCAATGTTTATATCAATGTTTACTATAAAAAAGACATAATGTGGCCATGCTTTCCACCTGGCTACCCTTACCCTGGTCAACAGCCCTGCTGACACGATCTTCATATTGAGCGGACCAAGATGCAGCAAGGGTTCCAGTATACATACTTTTATTATACATATTGCAACTGGCAAAACAATAAAGACCGTCACTCCAGTGTGGCTCAACAAATACAACATACAAATATAATTAATGACCCACAACCCCAGTGAAGAAAAGAACAAACATATATATGGTTCCCAATTAGAGGTAACGACAATCAGCTGCCTCTAATTGGGAACCATCAACCCAACATAGAAATACACCACCTAGAACTAAAAACCCCTCCTAACCAAAACATAAACGAAACGCCAGCCTGCTATCCCAGGCCAGGACGTGACACCTGCACTCCCCACAGCATCTCGCCCAAGCCTCCCCATGTCTTCTTCACCCAAATCCAGATAGCTGATGTTCTGAAAGAGCTGCATAATCTGGACCCCTACAAATCAGCCGGGCTAGACAATCTGGACCCTCTCTTTCAAAAATTATCTGCCGAAATTGTTGCAACCCCTATTACTAGCCTGTTCAACCTCTCTTTCGTATCGTCTAAGATTCCCAAAGATTGGAAAGCTGCCGCGGTCATCCCCCTCTTCAAAGGGGGTGACACTCTAGACCCAAACTGCTACAGACCTATATCTATCCTACCCTGCCTTTCTAAGGTCTTCGAAAGCCAAGTTAACAAACAGATTACCGACCATTTCGAATCCCACCGTACCTTTTCACCAGGCAATCTGGTTTCAGAGCTGGTCATGGGTGCACCTCAGCCACACTCAAGGTCCTAAACGATATCATAACCGCTATTGATAAGAGACATTACTGTGCAGCCGTATTCATTAACCTGGCCAAGGCTTTTGACTCTGTCAATCACCACATTCTTATTGGCAGACTCAATAGACTTGGTTTCTCAAAAGATTGCCTCGCCTGGTTCACCAACTACTTCTCTGATAGAGTTCAGTCTGTCAAATCGGAGGGCCTGTTGTCCGGACCTCTGGCAGTCTCTATGGGGGTGCAACAGGGTTCACTTCTCGGGCCGACTCTCTTCTCTGTATACATCAATGATGTCGCTCTTGCTGCCGGTGATTCTCTGATCCATCTCTACGCAGACGACACCATTTTGTATACTTCTGGCCCTTCTTTGGACGCTGTGTTAACTAACCTCCAGATGAGCTTCAATGCCATACAACTCTCCTTCCGTGGCCTCCAACTGCTATTAAATGCAAGTAAAACTAAATGCATGCTCTTCAACTGAAAACTGCCCGCACCAGCCCGCCCGTCCAGCATCACTACTCTGGACGGTTCTGACTTAGAATATGTGGACAACTACAAATACCTAGGTGTCTGGCTAGACTGTAAACTCTCCTTCCAGACTCACATTAAATATCTCCAATCCAAAATTAAATCTAGAATCTGCTTCCTATTTCGCAACAAAGCATCCTTCACTCATGCTGCCAAACATACCCTCGTAAAACTGACCATTCTACCGATCCTCGACTTCGGCAATGTCATTTATAAAATAGCCTCCAACACTCTACTCAACAAATTGGATGCAGTCTATCACAGTGCCATCCGCTTTGTCACCAAATCCCCATATACTACCCACCACTGCGACCTCTACGCTCTCGTTGGCTGGCCCTCGCTTCATACTCGTCGCCAAACCCACTGTCTCCAGGTCATCTACAAGTCTTTGCTAGGTAAAGCCCTGCCTTATCTCAGCTCACTGGTCACCACAGCAGCACGCACCCATAGCACGCGCTCCAGCCGGTATATCTCACTGGTGACCCCCAAAGCCAATTTCTCCTTTGGCCGCCTTTCCTTCCAGTTCTCTGCTGCCAATGACTGGAACAAACTACAAAAATCACTGAAGCTGGAGACTCACTAGCTTTAAGCACCAGCTGTCAGTGCAGCTCACAGATCTCTGCACCTGCACATAGCCCATCTGTAAACAGCCCATCCTACTACCTCATCCCCATACTGTATTTATCTTGCTCCTTTGCACCCCAGTAACTTGCACATGTATCTTCTGCACATCTACCATTCCAGTGTTTAATTGCTATATTGTAATTACTTCGCCACCATGGCCTATTTATTGCCCTACCTCCCTTATCTTACCTAATTTGCACTCACTGTATATAGACTTCATTAAAAATAATTATACTGTATTATTGGCTGTAAGTCTGTGTATTCCATGTGTAACTCTTCGTTGTTGTATGTATCAAACTGCTGTGCTTTATCTTGGCCAGGTCGCAGTTGTAAATGAGAACTTGTTCTCAACTAGCCTACGTGGTTAAATAAAGGTAAAATAAATAAATAAATACAAAAATGTAATTCACATGGACAAGTGTATTGGTCAAATGAAAAGACAACATTAACAACCACCCACAAAACAACATATGAGGCCATATATTCTAATTATGGTTAGGCTAAACATTGAAATATCCAACAGAAACAATGTTTAAAGTGAGAGCGAATGTTATTTTGATATTGGTGGGTGGTGCAACTTTTGCATCCTTTCTCCACAGGCATGACATAAGAAAACAAGAACAGTGAACTGCTGCCATCTACAGGACCCAAGGCAAACTGCAATGACATCAGAGGCCATGTCCCATGTAGCATAGGCTTCTAAATTGCCCCGATGGGTTAGATTTCATTGCATTGCATTATGCCATAATACACAATACATTCTATTGTCCTTCTTTAATTTTCTATCTTCTCTCTTCCCTTCCTTCTACTGCATCTGTTCTGCCATGGCAGAGTCCTTCACTCCAGCAGCAACCACGGCAAAGAAGAAAGAGGGAAAGAAGGAACGGAGGTAGAGAGCGACCCTGGGGATGGGGTGGGCCAGCAAAACCTCTTTCTTCTTCCTGCTCACCGTTCGCATGATCTCATTGGCCAGATCGGCCGGGCGCACGCCAACTGAGGAGAGAAGGAGCAAGACAGGTTAACATAACATAACAGGGTTTGATCAAAAATGAATGTGCTCAAAATATTAAAACATAACTTTAACTCGCTCAATATATGCTATATTACCTAATGATTTAGTCTGAAAATCATTATAGACTCAAGTCTGCATTGCGTCCCACCACCCCCTTTTTTACGCTACTGCTACTCTCTGTTCATTATATATGCATAGTCACTTTAACCATAACTACATGTACATATACTACCTCAATTAGCCTGACTAACCGGTGTCTGTATGTAGCCTCGCTACCTTTATAGCCTAGATACTGTAAATAGTATTTTTTTACTGTTGTTTTTATTTCTTTACTTACCTATTGTTCACCTAATACCTTTTTTTTGCACTATTGGTTAGAGCCTGTAAGTAAGCATTTCACTGTAAGGTCTACACCTGTTGTATTCAGGCGCACGTGACAAAAAAACTTGGATTTGATTTGATAAACTGCCCGCCCTCATTTTGTTTGGAAATCATTAGGTGTATATGCATATGTTTGCAGACACTAGACAGAGAGAGCTGTATGTACAGTATGTGTGTATGTACTCACATGTGGGCAGGCCCTGAGGTTTAGCAGGAGGTGTGGAGGGTAGAGCTGCGTTGATGAAGGTGTGGCTGATAGTGCTTACTATTATCCCATACTCCTCCACCTCCGCTCGCAGGCAGTCAAAGAACGCCTGCACTGCATGCTTTGAGGCCGAGTCTGAAATAACACATGCACACACACACACACATAAACAGGACGCGACTCACCCATTGCTGAGGCTCATTCCATACGTTGCAGAAGAGATACTGTGCCTAATCATTATCTTGAACTGTACTGTTCAGGAATCCTGTGCATCAGACTGTGAGAACTACAAATCCTTATTTGAAAGTGCAACAGGTTTTTCATCTCATACAAAGTGTTTGGAATGCAACAGGGGAATATGTAATGCATCCATACAGGAGGTTCTGAAGGGGATAGCCAGTCTGCCCTGGATGCTGTTGACCAATAGAATGTGACCAGACCTCCTAGACATCATAGCTGGAAGGACACCTGCAACATCAATCAATCAATAACTGAATCAATCACCTGCAACACAACATGTGTTTTCCTCCTGTGAAAAGTCCTTCATACCTTTGGCCAAGGTGCTGGGTCCAAAGTAGTTGATGTCCATGATGTTCCTGTCCAGCTCCAGTGAGACAGTATGTACGGGGGCCTTCAGCTTCATGCTGCTGTTACACACCAGGATGTCCACACAGCCGTAGCACTCCACCACCTCATTCACCACCTCAGGCATACTGTCCATGTCACTGAAGTCCAGCAGCACCAGCTTGGGAGGGAACGTCTGAGCAGAGGAGAGAGGGACGCAAAAGAAAAGGACATATGGATGAGAGAAGGAAGGACAGGAGAGGGATTTTATACTGTTACGCAGACTTTTACAGTAAGCAATACAATAGCAACATGGATGTGAGGGTCTGAAGACAGCCAGCACTAAAGTATGTGGTTATGCTTGAAAGAAAGGATGATTTAATTGCTAACTCGAACTTTAACCTCCTCTTGCACATTTACACTAACACTCCAAACCGCGTATGTCTTTGCTCATCATCATATCGGCCTTTTCTAGTGTTCATGCTGGTGACATTGTTATTTTTCCATGAACACACCACTGCTCTGCCCTGTGCAGCAGAGATACCCAGAGGACAGTGCACTGTCAGAGGGGATATCCTGCCATTGTCTTCCACCAGAAGAGGAACCAGGAGCGGTGACTGCCGAGACAACTGGCGAGCACAAATCTATGATAATAACTTTAACTGGAACTTTCCTTTTGCTCAAGGCCACCAAGGAGGGCCCCTATTAGTGTTACTCACCACTCTGGGGTCAGCCCCGCTGGTCAATGTGTCATACAGAGACTCCATCTTGTCCCAGCTGGCCCCACACAGAATTAGCCGGGCACCACCCTTATGGAAGTGATGAGCACACTCTGGAGAGGGAGAGAGGAGCGGGAGAGAAAGATCGAGAGAGGGATGGATTTAGTCAACGGTGGTATTTACCCAGTCCTCTGTTTCAGAATTGAACATTACATTGTTAACTATATGGTCAAAGCATTAATAGACTGTTATTCTTCGCAGGCTATTTTTGAATGGTGATGCATTTATACAGTCCGTTCAAATATCCCCAATTGAATTGAGAGTGAATTACAAATAAGAATATAAAATCCTCACCACTTCCCACTCCTGACACAGCATCAGTAATGACCACCACTTTGTTCTTGACCATGGACTTGGACATGTACTGGATGATCTCGTTGTAGATGTAGTAGATCCCAGCAGCCACCACGATCAGCATGGGCAGCACCATCACAGTGGGGAGCGCCATCTTCTGCAGAGAGAGAGAGAGAGAGAGAGAGAGAGAGAGAGAGAGAGAGAGAGAGAGGCCATCAGTAAATTGTGTATTTCAGTCTCTGATGTGGTTTGTGATGTACGATATTTTAAGTTCCAATCATGTGTCTGTATCATTGACAAACAGAAATCATATCAACATAATGTTATCAAATAACAAAATATTTCAACTGTAGTAAACGCAGTGTAACAAGATTTATACATTTGAGGAATGAACCTGGGGCTATGGAAGAATGCTGGTGTTGCCCAGATCAGCTGTCTACCACGGGACAACATTAAACACCTCTTCCTATATTCACGTAAAGATGTGAATGAGGATGACAGAGAAATGTGAGGGTCACGTTTCAGCATGTAGAGGCAGTCATATGGGTTTGACGCTGAACCCTTCCCGAGGATAGCTGTGCCCACTTCCAAGCCTAGGCTCTTGGTATAGATCTACAAGGATTGGATCGGTGCAAGCACATGGTGAAGACACCACTTAACCCCATAGAGAGCAAACACTTCTACTTTACTCCTCACACTGACAATATAACTAAAGTATAGCCACAATCATGTCAAGTAGCTGTAGACAAAAGACAATACACAGAACATTTATCCCCTCTAATCTATGTATATCCGTCTATCCCCTGTGCATGTGAGCATTCAGGGTTTTGCAGGGTGAGTCTGGTAGCACTGCTGACAAGTGTGGCCATATAAAGAGTGTCTGAGGAAGACAGCTAAATATACTCTGGGCCAGACCAACCTGCCTGTCACCACTAAATGCCTTGCACTGTGTCACCTCCAGGATCGTCACTGGATACCCCAGCAAATGGGACATAAACATAGCCTACTGTAGGCAATGTATGACCTTACCCACCCTATTCAATAAGAAATAACTTATCCTGACACCAATTCTCATAAGCAAAAGGGATATTTGTGCTCTGTATGCAGGCACCACAGGCACACAACAGCACAGCCAAGGCATGAGTAGGTTGACAAGACCTAGGGATCTGTCTGGGTTATCACCTGGTTAACAAATAGACGGCTACAGCACACACACACAAACAAATACACACACACACGTAATCTGGCTTATTCTCGGATCACTTACAGCGTGCGTAAGGAGCTAATCTTCTGTTGTTCTCCAGGTTCAGTTAGGTAACCGAGAAGTATCCCTTCTCTCGGCCTCTTTATGCCTCTATCCCTCCGTCCATTCACACAACTCCCCCTCTCTGTGTTTCTGCCCGACCCACTGCTTAGGTGTGGGAGCGGGTTGCTTATAATAGCATGTGGCGGAATCAGCCATTAATACTCCTATGTGGTGCCCTTAGTATCTTAGACATGCCATCATGTTGCCAAAACGAATGTGGACAAATGGTGTGTTCCCCCCAATATACTTAAAAGAGGACCCTGGTGAACTGGGTGTGGCAAAGCTAGAGATTAATATAAAAAAAACAGAATAGAGAGGATTTTGACCAGCCAGTAGCATTATGTAGTCATTCAGCAGGTTAGGAATAGATTGCAAAAAGGTTACAAGTTAAGATACAAACCTTAATCGTAAGTGGCATTAAAATGGTTCAATATTTGTAAGTATATTAACTCTGTCTAACAGAGTTAACACAAAAAAATAATGAGCAATGTTCTCAGAATATAAAATATTAAAACGTTCTGGACACGTTTCATGGGAACGTTGCAAGAACATTTCTGTTGTCAGGACGTCACCTGATGGTCCCAAAGAAACGTTCTACAAAAGAAGATTTGCTTCATCACACATCATGCCTTGTGGCTGTTGCCAAGCTCCTCAAGGACCTGATAGGTGAACCCACGGATCCATTCACAGCTATTTTTGTCTGTTCGCAAGGTTAGGGATAACTTACATAATTTACACACTGACATACAGTGCATTCGGAAAGTATTCAGACCCCTTGACTTTTTCCACATTTTCTTATGTTACAGCCTTATTCTAAAATGGATTAAATTGTTTTTTTCCTCCTCATCAATCTACACACAATACCCCATAATGCCAAAGTAAATACAGGTTTTTAGAAATGTTAGCAAAAAAAATATTCTAAAATAAATGGAAATATTACATTTACATAAGTATTCAGGCCCTTTACTCAGTACTTTGTTGAAGGACTTTTGGCAGCGATTACAGCCTTGAGTCTTCTTGGGTATTTTGGAGAGTTTCTTCCATTCTTCTTTGCAGACCCTCTCAAGCTCTGTCAGGTTGGATTGAGAGTGTCACTGTACAGCTATTTTCAGGTCTCTCCAGAGATGTTCGATTGGGTTCAAGTCCAGGCTCTGGCTGGGCCACTCAAGGACATTCAGAGACTTGTCTGAAGCCCCTCCTGAGTTGTCTTGGTTCTGTGCTTAGGGTCATTGTCCTGTTGGAAGGTGAATCTTGGTCCCAGTCTGAGGTCCTGAGCGTTCTAGAGCAGGTTTTCATCAAGGATTTCTCTGTAATTTGCTCCGTTCATCTTTCCCTCGATCCTGATGATGCTGCCACCACCATGCTTCACCGTAGGGATGGTGCCAGGATTCCTCCAGACGTGACACTTGGCATTCAGGCCAACGACTTCAATCTTGGTTTCATCAGACCAGAGAATCTTGTTTCTCATGGTCTAAGAGTGCTTTAGGTGCCTTTTGGAAAACTCCAAGTGGGTTGTCATGTGTATTTTACTGAGGAGTGACTTCCGTCTGGTGACTCTACCATAAAGTCCTGATTGGTGGAGTGCTGCAGAGATGGTTTTCCTTCTGGAAGGTTCTCCCATCTCCACAGAGGAACTCTGGAGCTCAGTCAGAGTGACCATCGGGTTCTTGGTCACCTCCCTGACCAAGGTCCTTCTCCCCGGATTGTGTGTAGATTGATGAGGATTTTCTTTTTTTTTTAATCCATTTTAGAATAAGGTTGTAACGTAACAAAATGTCAAAGGGTCTGAATACTTTCCGAATGCACTGTAAATGATTACATTGTTCATGTTAATTTATACAGTAATTATTGGGATTTGAACTCTGAACCCCAGTTCACGGCATTCAGATCTTCCTGCTACGCCACCATGTCTGTGTCTGTTAACAATTAATTTGACCATTCTGTCATCATTAATTTGATTTACTTATTAATATATTACTTTTATGGAGTAATATGAGTTACTCTTTAAATATTGTAATATTATTTGTAACTTTTTCAAATAACCCATATATTACTTTCAGAAGCATATCTCTACAGCCTTGTTACACACACACACATACATACACACATATATATATATATATATATATATATATATATATATATATATATATATATATATATATATATATATATATATATATATATATATATATATATATATATATATATACACACATATATACACACACACACTTATACTTTTTTTAAAGCCTTGTCTCATGCTAATAGTTTTCATGCTTTAGGCTAACCCGTTTTCCAATAGGCTATCGTAAAGCCTATGGCAGCTGTGTTACCCCCGCTTAACCTTTTCCTTGTGGAAATGCTCCCATTATTTTGAGTTTAAAAGAATTGTAGTCAAATACAAACTCTGCATCTGGAGGTCGTGCACAAAGGCACAAAGCGTTTAGCCAAAGTTCCAGAAATGCGTAAAAGAGGAGAAATCTATACACATTGTGATAATAAACAATATTTCTAAGTGTTCTAATAAAATGTCCATATAAACAATCAAAATGTCGGATAAATGAAATTCAAAACAGCAATGACATTAACATATTTATAGCTTGTATGTAAGAGTAGGGTGACACCCCTAGCGGGTCTCAAACCCAGGCCACCAGCACCAATGATGAACACCCTAACCACTGAACCAATAAGGGCTATCTCTAAGGCATGTGTTTATTGGGCCAGTATAGTTAGACCCTGTCCAGAAGCATAAACCCTCCTCCCTAGGCACTTGTGTGGATCTGAAACAACTTGATAGGTGTAAGCAATAGGGTGAGTGCACTTTGAAGTTAATCTCATCTCTGTTGAAAGTACACTTAAGAAAATATCTTATTGATCACTGTGATTCAGGAGCATCATTAAAACAGGTTAACATGCCCACCAACATTAGACAGCTATACAGAAACCCTTCAATTGCTGAAACAAATGAATAAAATCAATGATGAGAATAGTCAGATTAACTCATACGTGACACGGACATGGTGGCGTAACAGGAAGATCGAAGTACAGTGAATCAAGAGGTTGTGAGCTCAAATCCCAGTTTACTGTATAAAATGTTGCCACAAAGTTGAAAGCATAGAATTGTCTAGACTATCATTGTATGCTGTAGCGTATATTCACAGGAACTAAGGGGCCTAGCCCGAACCATGAAAAGCTGCACACTGTAATGTTACTGCATGATTGTATCAGGTTTTCTAACACGTTAGTTTTATTACTGTAGCTATGTTGATTATGACGTTACTTTAGCTAATATGGTGACAACGATGTAAGTTATATGTAGCGGTTATGATATGGTTTGGCTTGGAAAGTTTTTTTCGCCTGGTCACATACTGCTGATGTGTTGTGCATTTAAGTCCACAAGCGAAGGAAAAAGGTGAGAGGAGGAGAGCGCATAGATGTGAGAAGGAATACAACGTGACTGCTATGAAAGTGAACTGTGTTTGCACTTAAGGGGTTAGGGGTGTATTCATTCTGCCGATTCTGTTGAAAAACATTTTTTAAACAGAAGCAAACGGAACAAAACAGGGATAAACATACCTGAATTTGTCCAAACTAAACTCTTGTTTGCAAATGTTGGACTAATGATTAATCCCTCTATCAGCTAGATGCAGGCAAGAGTGTGCAAGGCGGTATTGAATGTGTCTCTGTCATCTCAAATTTCTCTCGACTTGTGTGCACCTACATTGTAAACTTTCATTCATAAGCTAGGTTGTAGCAACCTCATGATGGGTATAGGGAAAATTCGAGTATCATGTAGTAGCCTAAACCTATCACTTTTACATTGAACTGGGTGAATGGAATATGAATGCCAGTCATCCAATATGTTGTAAAAATCGTCCTCCCTCATCTTAAAATGCACTGACGGCCACTGGTTTTGAATGCATGTTAAATAAAATAAAAACATTTGGATCAGCAATGGGCATTATCTCGACAGTTTACAAGGTCCAGAGAGGCACATTAGCATGCCTGTCATAGTGAGTATTTTGTCCGGATGTATTGGCGTTAATAACAGATAGGCCTATCATCGAAAATATGGCCTTCTCATGAGCTGTTTGTCGTAGATCATCATTCTCCCAAGTGTCCTATAATTAATGTGGCCACCAACATGCTCACACATGCTCAGTTATTCAGGCATGCTTACCACAGCGCGCTTTGCCTTCTCTCCTCCCCAAGCAGCCTTGCAGCACCTAGAATCAAGAATGCTTCAATAGAACGAGCTTTTGATTGATTGTCAATGTTTTGTGGTTGGAGGGACCGGGAAGAAAAATCGCTCTGAAAGTGACCCAAATTATGTTGTTAACGTCCCTTAACGAGTTCCAAATCGCGCAAAAACCTTCAAAATAAAAGTATTCCCTTTACTTGAGCACAATATCACAAATCGTAGTATGTTTAGCCTGTTTCAATATGCGTTCTTTTTATATGATCCCACTCTTTTCTTTTGATGCTATTTTGGGAAGTTTTGAGGCTTATTGTTGAGTTCTGGTGGTTATTTGTAAATAGGTACTCTGCCAAGGTGGGTATATTAAATAAAAAGTAATTAACGTTATGTTAATAAGGGGACATCGAAATGTGTATTAAACAATGTTAAATATTAATGTGTTGAAAATAAATTAATGATAGAAAGTAATATCTGGAATAATAATTGAATTCCCATTCCACTAGATGGCAGTGTTCCCCATGTTGCTCCCAGTCAGGGTTCTGAGAATTCAGAAAATAGTTTACGCTCTTGAAACGCATGTAAAGTTATAATATTACAGGCTATTATTCAAAGGTTCTACAGCTGCACCATCGAGAGTATCCTGACTGGTTGCATCACTGCTTGGTATGGCAACTGCTCGGCCTCCGACCGCAAGAGGGTAGTGCGTACGGCCCAGTACATCACTGGGACCAAGCTTCATGCCAGCCAGGACCTCTATAACAGGCGGTGTCAGAGGAAGACCCTAAAAATTGTCAAAGACTCCAGCCACCCTAGTCATAGACGGTTCTCTCTGCTACTACACGACAAGCGGTACCGGAGCGCCAAGTCTAGGTCCAAGAGGCATCTAAACAGCTTCTACCCCCAAGCCATAATACTCCAGAACATCTAATCAAAGGGCTACCCAGACTAATTGCATTGCCCGACCCACCCCACCCCCCACCCACTCTTTTACGCTGCTGCTACTCTCTGTTATTATCTAATCATAGTCACTTTAATAACTCTACCTACATGTACATATTACCTAAATTACCTCGACTAACCGGTGCCCCCGCACGTTGACTCTGTACCGGTACCCCCTGTATATAGCCTCGCTATTGTTATTTTACTGCTGCTCTTTATTTATTACTTTTATTTCTTATTCTTATTTTTAGGTATTATTGTTTATTTGTTTTAACTGCATTGTTGGTTAAGAGCTTGTAAGTAAGCATTTCACGGTAAGGTCTACCCCTGTTGTATTTCGGCGCATGTGACAAATACAATTTGATTTGAATTGACTGACAGTAGGCTATTTGAACAAAATGATAGTGACTGTCTTTAAAAAAAAGATATCTTTGTCAGTGGTGGCTGTAGCTTTCTGCCGAAAAAAGACTATTGGCGCAAATATGAATGGTATGACACTGGATCCTGTTAGCAGTGTCCCCCCCTATATTTCAGACAACTATAGAATTAGCAGTACATTGGTAAAAGCCTTTACATTGCTATAATGAAAAAAATATATAATTGGTGGCAGTTGACAGTAGATTTTTATCCAAGAAGATTTAATTACGCAAATCTTCATGGCATGACACCAAAACCTATTAGTATAGTGTTTGCGGATTCAAAATCATCTTCTTTAGCGGAGACAACTTCTATAGAATTAACAGTACAGTAGAAAATATCTGTATAGTGCTATAATAAAAAGAGGGTTTTGGTAACAGTTGACAGTAGGTTTTCCGCAAAAGGACTATTGAATGACACAGAACTTCCTGGGATTACACCAGATCTTATTAGCACAGTCTTTGAAAACATGTATAGTTCCAACAGTACAGGAACAAATAGCTGTATAGTGATGTCAGAGGCTTTCATTGAAAATCCAATTTTTTGTCAGTGGTGGAAGTAGCTTTCTGCTGAAAAAAACACCCTAATGACGCAAACCTCGATGGTATGACACTGGATCCTGCTAGTAGAGTGTCTGAGGATTCCAAATCACCCCCTCTTTATTGGAGACAATTTGTGTAGTTCCAACAGTACAGTAACACATAGCTGTATAGTGCTGTAATGAAAAGACGGTTTTGGTAACAGTTGACAGTAGGTTTACCTCCAAAGAACTATAGAATGATGCAGATATTGCTGGTTTGACACCAGATACTATTAGCAGTCTCTGAGGATTCCAAATCACCGCACTTTATTGGAGACAACTTGTATACAATTAACAGTATGGTAGCAAATAGCTGTATAGTGCTAGATCTTATTTAGTTTAAATGTGTATATCAATCAAATATATTTTATAAAGCTGTTTACAGTGCTTTACAGATACTCAGCAAAAAAAAAAAAAAAGCAAGCAATGCAGAAGCACAGTGGCTAAGAAAACTCCCCAGAAGGTAAGAACCTAAGAAGAACCTAGAGAGGAACCAGACTAGGAAGGGTGGCAAAGTTCAACACCTCAGGAGTCAATGTCAGTTGGGGGGATACTGTTGCCCTGAAAAAAGTTACCCTTGAACAGGGAAAATGGGAAAATGTTTTCTTCAAAACATGTTTAAGTCATGTTCTGTTAAGAGTTAACAGTCATTTAAAACCATTAAAACTTCCAGCAACAGTGTTGGTATTGTTGCATCATTATAATTTATAGTTTAAAAAAATATATTAGACAGTAAATCGATCTTTATTAATTGATTTCAATAATACATTGATCGTTTTTTCAATAAATGCATATGTCACTTCAAACTTTAATATGTGTGATTTTAAATCAGATAAAAGTCTTACAAGGGGACTTTTATTTTGAAATTATGCCGTATGACCACGTGATCTTAATGTCACTAGGTTCACAATGCCCAATGAATCTGTGAGCTCGCGACCTCTCTCCGCTGGGAAAGATTTCGCCTGAAAATAGGAAGAAAATAAACCAGGGGAGCAGCTAGCCGACCTCGTTATCAAAACAAAACCGAAAAAGTCGTTGATGCTTCAATGATTCTGCAAGAGGCGCTTTGTCCGTTTACTATGTGTCAACGGGGAGTGAATTTCGCTGAACATTTATATTCTGGACCGTTTTAACCCAAGCTAAACAGCTAGGCGAGAGGATTTCTAGCTCGCTAGCTAATTTACTATAGCCAGCGAAGAAGCAGTGGTGGTAGACTTTGCAAAGAGCAACTGCCAGCAACCTCCACTTTAGCGATTTTCCTTCAAATGGGTGCATGTTATAATGTTCAATTGCTGTTTTTGCAATTTGCACAATAACATCAATGATTACAAAAACCAAGCTAGCGAGTTTGTTAATCGCTTAGCTACTCGTTCGGCTTTGTGAATAAAGGGCAGGCCATGGACTGAATAACGCTCAAGAATGGTGTCTCGCTATCTTGATGACTAGCAGTCATATATTGGATCATATAAATTGGGTACAACTAAACAATATAAACCTTGAATTTCGTTTGTGTGTGTAAAACTCAAGACCACTAACGTTAGTTAGCCTATTTGGTTATTTGGATCATCATGCGTTGGATTGCTGGGCCCTTTTTCCAAATTGGATAAAAGAAACGCAGAGAACGGATTATCCACTCGTCAATTTTGAACTAATTTGTATTTACGGTGAACGGAGGCGATATACAATGTCTACAGCGAAAGAGAACCCTTGCAGAAAATTCCAGGCGAACATTTTTAATAAAAGTAAATGTCAGAACTGCTTCAAACCTCGGGAGTTGCATCTCTTGACCGATCAAGATCTGAATCAGGTAAATAAGTGTTATTGTGACGATGTCGGCACATTGCACTTCACATGTTACAAACACCTATGCGACAATGTGAGCATTTGGGCGTCTCGAGTTTGCTGTTGCTGTCAAGTTGTGTAACAGTCGAATTTTGGCAATATTTTAGCCAGCTACCTAGTCAAACTTCCAGTTAGTTTTCTAAAGCATTTAGAAATTGATTGTCATCCTCAAGTCTATTAATTGGATAATTGGGCATCGGAGTGTCAGTGATTATAGCTCAGCATGTGTGTGTCATTCTGGTTGTGTCCTCATTCAGTGGCCATTTGTTGAAGACCGACTCCTTTAGAGATTAACTAATTGTGTGTGTATATATATTTATATCTCTTGTTTCAGTCTGAAAAACTAAGGCGTGGTCTGCTAGGAAGAAAACTAATGTTTCTTATGATCAACCACTGGTTCAATATGAGGAACCAGCTGTAATAATAGGACCCTGGTGTAAAGCCACAAATGAACATAAGATTTGGATAGATTCATTGGATAAGGGAGGTTTGACCAGCTTCAGTTTAGGAATAACATTTATTACTGTCAAATAACACCAGGAGGAATCAGCTGACCCATGGGTCCTGTCCAATTTTTGGGAGACATTGGCCTGAAACATCCATATGACTGGCAGGCAGGGTCACCAGCTGACTTAAGGGACTGTGGTGCCACACTCTAACTGTGGCCGCAAACAAGAAGATTGCCCTCCTGAACGTGACCCCAAATTCAACTTAAATGTAGGCCTACACATAACGTCCTCACATCAATCAAATGTATTTATAAAGCCCTTACATCTGCTGATGTCACAAAGTGCTGTACAGAAACCCAGCCTAAACCCCAAACAGCAAGCAATGCAGATCTAGAAACACCGGAACCTAGGAAGAAACCAGGCTATGAGGGGTGGCCAGTCCTCTTCTGGCCGTGCCGGGTGGAGATTATAACAGAACGTGGCCAAGATGTTCATAGATGACCAGCAGGGTCAAATAATAACAAATCACAGTGGTTGTAGAGGGTGCAACAGGTCAGCACCTCAGGAGTAAATGTCAGTTGGCTTTTCATAGCAGATCATTCAGAGTATCTCTACCGCTCCTGTTGTCTCTAGAGAGTTGAAAACAGCAGGCCTGGGACAGGGTAGCACATCTCGTGAAATACTGTGTACTCTAGTCACATTACAAGTCCCCCTGGTTTCCTTCACACAGTGAAGTAGTGAATGAGAGGATTTCTATCTCTGAGATCATTTAGCTAGTTTCTGTTGTGTCCTATAATTGATCCCATGCGATGAGGTCCAGATGGGCCCTTGAACATGGCTTAAGAACAGCAACGCCAGCAAGCATCTTCTCCTCTACAAAGTGTGTGTGATTGAGAAAGGGTGCGTGTGTTTCTCTGCTTGTGTATTAGTGAGTGTGTGTTTCTCTGCTTGTGTAGTGTATGAGTGAGAAAGTGTGTTTGTGTTTCTCTGCTTGTGTATGACAGCCTGCTTGTGATTACTGCGGGGTTAACCCCTTCAGACCCGGACTCCTGAGTCAGGACTAGAATCTTAAAGCGATTACATCACTTCTTTAATCCTCCTGAGACCCAGCCTTGCTCTCTCCCAGGGCCTTTATGACATCACCAGTGGAACCAGAGATGCTTCTATCTGCTGCTCTATCCATATAGGGATAGTAATGAGTTGTCTGATAATTTAAACAATACTCTACACCTAGCTAGTTCTAATCTCATAAAACAAAACGACCCTTTTAAAATAAGTTTAGCCCAAATCTATCCAAGGAACTAGTCATGACATTGACTGCCATTTTGGATGGGAAAATGTAAACACTGAAGAATGTAGCCTATCTGCGCTCTCATATTCTGTAATGACGTCCTTTGCGATGAGTGGACAAAATGAAAACTGTAAAGTGGAAATCATAAGTGAAACAGAGGGTGGTTCCACTTCTATGCACTGGGCCTCTGGTTAGTAGGTAAACTTAATAACCCAGTCAGGGTGCTTCAATGGTGCATTTTAATGCAGTTTGAACACTATGCATGGCTCCAAGAGAGGCGCTCATTAGTCTAACTGAATTTGATCCCTAAATTTAAAGTTTGTTATTCTGAATTTGGAAATGAAGGAAATGGGAGTTGTTTAACTCAAACTTTCACTCTCTCCAGTCATTCTTCCACGCCTCCCTCATGAATAGAGATATGCTTAGCCCACATGGAAAAGTTATCTGAAAAGGAAACAAATGTGGAGGAAGACCTGTTTATATTGCAATCTCTTTGTTTTACACACCAAGGGATGGGAGGAAGGTGGAAGGGGGGTGTAGACCTAGGCCTAAATGCCTGTAAGCTCAATGGTGCTGGTATATTTAGTTGGTCACGTGATGGTGCAGTGTTTCTCCTATCATTTTTCCAGCAGTGGTGGAGTCAGGAAAGATTTTTCTGGATCGAAAACGAGTGTAGGTGGTGGCCTTGTCGGGGGGCGTGGTTTGGGCTGTTGGCATAAATCGGTCCGGAATTGGCGGCGTAGAGAGATGTGGCGTTTTTCAGCTCATTTCCTGCAATTCTAAAAAAAAATCCATGGAGCTGACACATTTTTCTGCAGCGTGAAAGCGAATTTCCTACAATCCAAACTCGTTTTGCCATGGCTAATTCTGTGTTCTTATGCTCAAACATAATAAACCAATGGGGCCCCCGGGTATGTGCCCTATAAAAAATACTCCAATTAGTTGTTTTTAGAATGGTCTATTATCTCTGACTTTCTAGCTTTTATTTAGGTAATTTCTAGTTCTCAAAGATCATATTATTAAAAAAAAATATATATGTATGTATGTCAGTTATCTTTTCTACATACTTTGGTTTTAGTCATTTAAGTTTACACTGAAAGTTTCTTGTTGTGGTGGGAACAATTTAGCAGTGGCGGTGCTATCCTGCTAAATGAATATAGGGGAAATACTGGTGTTTACCACAGAGCAGTTTTTACATTCTGCTGGGAGAGGACAATAGTTTCAACGTTTTCTTTTCTGGATCGAGGCTATTGCTGAGCTACGCTGCTCTGTAGTTCCCGAGGCATCGGCGAGATAGAGAACCCACTCAGGATAGAAGGTGGGAGGTGGTGAAAGTACAGACAGAGTGAGGGATGAGAGAGAGGGTAGTGGGTGAGAGAATAGTTTGGGAGAGATAGTGGGGGATGATGGGAGCATAGAGAGAAGAAAACACTCAGGGAGAAAGAGGAGGCAGGGGTATGGAAAGATTTGAGGGAGGGAGGAGAGGAAGCGCTTGTGAAAAAGTGCGGGGTTGGGATTGAAACTGGAACAGAGTTTCTCACAGGTTACGCTCACCAGTGGAGCCCAGAGTTCTCAAATTCACGTTCATGGATCTCAAATTGCCACAGATGAAATGCAGTTCTGCTTGTTGTCTGTAGCTTATGCCTGCCTATACCATACCCCCACCATGGGGTACTCTGTTTGCAATGACATCCGCAAACCGCTCGCCCACACGACCCCATACACATTGTCTGTTGTTATGAGACAGGTTCGACGTACTGCCAAATTCTCCAAAATGACGGAGGCGGCTTATGGTAGAGAAATTATTTCAATTGTCTGGCAACAGCTCTGGGGGACATTCCTAGTCAGCATGCCAATTGCACGCTCCCTCAACTTGAGACATCTGTGGCATTGTGTTGTGACAAAACTGCACATTTTAGAGTGGCCTTTTTAGGTGCACCTGTGTAATGAGCATGCTGTTTAATCAGCTTCCTGAAATGCCACACCTCTTTTGGTGGATGGATTATCTTGGCAAAGGAGAAATGCTCACTAGCAGGGATGTAAATAAATTTGTGCACGACATTTGAGAGAAGTACACTTTTTGTCCGTATGGAACATTTCAGGGATCTTTTATTTCAGATCATGAAACAATGGACCAACACTTTACATGTTGCGTATATATTTCTGTTCAATCACCAAGGCTCTGCATTGGTTTTACTTGGCTAGCAGGAGTAAGGTGAACTTTCCGATGGGTCTACCTTACATTTGAATGGACCCTTTGGCATGGCTCCTAAAATGAGTGGAGGAGAGGAGCGTCCAGGCTTCACTGGACTGTACTGGGGAGGCAATGAAGGGTTAACACAAGATAGTTAGAGGACGCAACTTTGTATCTGTCCGATTATGGCATTTGTGAGAGTATGGGCATCTCCATTTTGAAGTAGTCCATTTTCATCTACTACTTCTATGAGTTGGTAAACAATCGGAAAGGGTGCATACTGCCACTTGGAGTGTGTTGTTTGAACAGGTATAAAGCCAAGGTTGGTAATTTACTGCCACCTGCAGTTATGGAAGATTTTCTCAAGTATAATTCATGGGTTAATCCCTCCTGATGACCTGGATGGAATGATGTGATCCTCCCTTAACCCATAGGAAGTCCCACCCAGTTTTCTACTTAAAAATTGTGAAAGTCCCCAATAGCGCTGCCCATGCTAAAACGGGCTTTTGGGTGCTAGAGTCCTCTATCTATCTCTATGGGTTAACCTCACTGCCGGTGGGAGGCCTTGCCTTGGAGGAGGGCTGGAATGGAGGGGGAAGGTAGAAGGTCTGTGGGGGAGGGCGAGGTCACAGGAGGACCACTATAGAGGAAGTGAGGCCTGTGTGTGTGGAGGGAGGAAGGGTGCAAGGGTGTGTCTCTCCTCTCCAGGTCTCCTGGCTCTTCAGCCCACCAACATCGCTATAGGCCACAGCTGCTCTCTTACACTGCCTCTCCTTGTGTCTCGCTCATTCTTTCCTGTCCAGCTCTTTTTCTCTGCTGCTGTCTGTCTCGCTCTCTTTTTGGATGTTTTGTAAGAGAAGAATGGAGAAATTATGCATTATAGCACAACCTGTGGGATATTTGCAAATGTATTGATAATATTGCCCATATAAGATCTGAGGACAGGAAACATCTATTTTGGATTGTAGCCTTGGCCTAGACTTCAGTGCTGCAGATAATCATCAGTAAGTTAAATCATTAGTCATAATTGCTGCCAAAATGGTTGATTTCTTAGGACTAGGTCATGGCACGTTTATCTCCTCAATCACCCCATCACCTGTTAAAAGTAACCAATTAAATGTCTCTATAGGCAGTCAGTCCATGCAAGCTGAAACAAGGCACATATAGATTTATGACAGACATGCAGGGACATGGGCTAGCTAGTGACAGCCAGGGCCAATACCCCCACAGTCTAATAATCGTACACTCCTCTACCGCATGTAAGACGCTAACCTGGATTTTGAGGTAAAGAAGGTAGGAGGGATTAATTATTTTTTTGCAAAACAGGCCTGACAGCTGCTTCTTGGTAATGTTTAACAGTAAAAGTTAGACAAAGACAAACACGTTTTAGAGTGCAAAGAGCAGCCATTTTAAACAGCCTCCCCCTCACAATGGGAGCTCTGCTCCATGTTTATACATTTCCACATCTTTTGAACTTCTGTGTTTTCATTGGAAACATGCAGGTTTTTGGCTCAAACAACTTCCATGAGGTGAATGTAGGTTGATAAGCAGGTGCTGTTCTCATTCATTTAAGTCATTTGAATGCAAGGCAATGGTGTCTATCAAACAATGCTAATTAGGCCAACAGGCTTGCTAACTGGTTTTGTGGTTTGAAAACTGCCTCATTGAGAGGGTCTGTAGGAACATCTGGACCCCAAAATGGGCCCTCTCCTTGCTGACTGCCCCCCCACACACACACACAATTTTAATGATTGTCTAAATCGCTCTGTTTTACAGGCCAAACCTATTTACGGTGGATGGCTGTGCTTGGCCCCCGAGGGAACAGACTTTGACAACCCCATGCAGAGATCCCGGGTAAGAGCAACCATGAGGCGCGTATGTGTGCACGCACTCACATGGAATGGGGGATGGGTTAGTATGTGTGTTCCCTGTTCTTCCATAGCACTGTAGTCACATGATAAACATTAGACAAACACCATTCCCGGGCAGCAGAACCTCATAGTGAGAGGGGATGGGTGAACTTTAACCATCGGGTCGTTTTAATCCACTTAAAATCCATTTGGGAAGTAAGCTTTGAGGCGTAATGAAAGCGTTTGAAACACAGCCCTAGCATATAATCGAATAGTCCAAGAAATGGGCTCTAGATCTGCGTACGTAGTGTCCTTTTCATGCCAATTCACCTGGTGCTATACATCACGAGATTAGCGCACACGTACGGGTACACACAGTGTCGTGAAGGAGCCGAGCACTCGCTCATGTCCGGATCATGGAATCTATTCAACAAACTGCGCTAAGCCAGATGGGCCATGAAGAACCTGCGCTATCTTGGGGGCAAGTCCACTGGGGCTGCATCTGCATAACAATGGCTAACTGACCATGGGTTTACACCTTTCACGGTTAACACCTCACAACACAGCTGTTTCGATTATGCAGAGGTTGTTGATTCTGCTCTTCACAAGTTCTCACTGTCAGCCCGAGCAATGTGATAAGGCAGGTTGCCTATTTTGAATGCACTGGGTGAGGTAAGTGAGGAGAGAGACTTGAGGTTCTGTTTTAGAGAGTCGGTGCTCCGATTTTATTTCCTCCAAATCAAACTTAATTTCCATTGACTTGTGCTGACAGTGAACTTGTCATTACTTGTCACAATCTGAGCCAGTAGTCAAATGATAAATATAATAATTTCTCCAAAGCAGTAAAATAAATATTCATTATGAAGGTATAAATTAGATCCTTTCAATATGCAAATATTTCTAACAACATCCTACCACTAATAAACAACAGTGCATCTTTAAATCAGATCAGTTGAAGAATGTAAACAATATTACGGGTTACTTATGTTTGGGTATTGGACTCACAGATAACAGAAATGAAAGGATAAATGTTGGAGAGGTTTTTTACTAGTGCTTAGATTGTTTGGCATTGAACTAAAAGACAAAGGAACCAGGTATTTAACAAGTGAAATTTGTTGCATGTGTGCTCAGAGCATAGAGATGTAAAAAGGGTCTCTAGTGCCGAAAAGCGTGTTTAACTTGGGCAGCACCATTGAGGACTGATACATTGCGATCTCTATACATCTCAATGGCTGAGGTGCTTGCAATTAAAGGGACAGTGAACTAAAAAGTCTAAGATAAATAAGAGCCTTTGCTACACTATGGAAACACAATTTCCTATAACATCAGGGTGTATACACTATAAACTGGGTGGTTCGAGCCCTGAATGCTGATTGGCTTACAGCCGTGGTATATCAGATTGTATATCACGGATATGACAAAATATTTATTTTTACTGCTCTAATTACGTTGGTAACCAGTTTATAATAGCAATAAGGCACCTCGGGAGTTTGTGGTATATGGCCAATATACCACGGCTAAGGGCTGTATCCAGGCACTCCGCGTTGCGTCGTGCGTAAGAACAGCCCATAGTGGTGGCATATTGGCCATATACCAGAACCCCTCGTGCCTTAATGCTTAAGTATAACACGGCATTAGTTGAAAAGCAGCAATAGAGAGTACTAGTGTTGTCACGATACCAGAATTTTGACATCGATACCAGGTTTAGTATTACAATACAACACTGCAAAAAAAGAAGCCATATTAGCAGGTCACAGAATGGCACTTGATCCAGACAGATTAACTCGGCTATCCACAATACAGCTGTTCATTCGTTGGGTATCTTTTGAATTCAATATCATTACATTATAAAAAAATGTACGTCTACATTTTTCAGAGACCGCCATGTATATGTTAATGAATCAATTATACAATCAATTTTGGTATGTTTTTACCATTCTAACTATATAGAATGGTAAATCTTTATTGATAAACTGGGTAAATCAAGATGTAGCCTAGGCCTATCCACAATACAAGTGAATGCATATTCAGTATGTGCATGCATTGACTTATTGAGCTTGTTTTGTCTGATTTCATTGGGCTACAGATGACAAACAATCTGTTTCCCTTGCAAGGGTTCCCGAGTGGCGCAGCGGTCTAAGGCACTGCATCTCAGTGCTAGAGGTGTCTCTACAGACACCCTGGTTTTAATCCAGGCTGCATAACAACCGGCTGTGATTTGGAGTCCCGTAGGGTGGTGCACAATTGGCCCAGCGTTGTCCGGGTTTGGCCGGTGTAGGCCGTCATTGTAAATAAGAATTTGTTCTTAACTGACTTGCCTGGTTAAATAAAGGTTACATTTATTTTATTGTACTGATCAACAACATTTGTATAGAAGTAGCTTATTTTATACAAATGTGCGCCGTCTCTATAACAGAGTTCGCTGATCATCTTTGACAGAAACGTGAGCGAGAGACCGAGTTAATTAATAACGTTTTTGGTGGCAATCAGCTTTGAAATCAGCATTTTTTGCCTTGTAGTTTGCATATAATCACAAATAACGTTATCTTTAGCTGTCAGCTACCAGTATCTTCTTGCATTGTAAAGTGTTCTAGCATGTATAGACATTGTTTTAGGAACAATAATTATGTTTAAAAATGTCTACATCCTGTCACGTTATTCAAATGTGTTGACTTACAGTGGGGAAAAAAAGTATTTAGTCAGCCACCAATTGTGCAAGTTCTCTCACTTAAAAAGATGAGGCCTGTAATTTTCTTCATAGGTACACTTCAACTATGACAGACAAAATGAGGGAAAAAAATCCAGAAAATCACATTGTAGGATTTTTTATGAATTTATTTGCAAATTATGGTGGAAAATAAGTATTTGGTCACATACAAACAAGCAAGATTTCTGGCTCTCACAGACCTGTAACTTCTTCTTTAACCAGTCAGGGATTGCTGGGTCGCTAGCGGGCTCGTCCCGACACTACCAGCGAAAATCTAAAGCGCCAAATTCAAAATCCCAAAATGGAATTATTAAACATCCACCAATATGCAAGTGTTCCATACTCATCAAAAGCTATGTTTCTTGGCAATATCACAGCATTGTCAGATTTCAAGTCAATGTGCAATGTTTCGGCTTTACGGTGAAAGCAGCACATTTCATTGTTTGAGGCTAGCACCTCACATTTTTCCAATAGCCATGTATCGATTAGCCATCATGGCACACACAACACATTTCACAGCGAAAACAAATCAATTACCTGCTGAAGAACTTCTGCTGAGGTCATCCTAAGTGTCCAACGAAGACAATCCATGGTTCTTTTGTTAGAAAAAGTAACGTCTTTTATCCATAAATCCTCCATTTGGTTTGCGCGTTATAATCAGAAACGACAGCCTCCACTAGTCCATGAAACGCGGCGCTAACTCGTTCAAATTATACCTATAAACTTGTCCAAGAACAATCAAACATAGTTTTAAATGTATCCTTAGGAACACTTTTACGTATATTTACTATTATAAATCAGCCGGAATATAAACTGATCAATAACTTGAGGCTACAAAGACACTCCGTGACTTCGTATGCGCGCCACACGGAACTTTTCTCAGAACGAGGGGTCTTCATTGTTTGCTGTTTTTCTCTGCTCTAAATTCATCCAAAATGGAGGGCAACACCGTCTCGAGGCTGTTGACATCATAAGGAAGCGACGTGTACTGCATTCATATGCCTATATATGGTCATTTTCAATAGGGAGGGGTTCCCAAATGAGCAATGTGTCAAAATCCCTTTTTCCAGGACAGAGATTCCTCAGGGTTTTGCCTGTTATATGCGTTCTGATTCACTCACAGACAAATGGTTAGTAGTTTTGGAAAATTCAGAGTGTTTCCTATCCAATGGTAATATATGCATATCCTATTTTCTGGGCCTAAATGGGAAGCATTTTACTTTGGGCACGCCAGGCTCTCCAAAACGGTCACCTCATGCACTGCTCCCAGAGAAGTTAAGAGGCTCCTCTGTCGTCCACTCATTACCTGTATTAATGGCACCTGTTTGAACTTGTTATCAGTATAAAAGACACCTGTCCACAACCTCAAACAGTCACACTCCAAACTCCACTATGGCCAAGACCAAAGAGCTGTCAAAGGACACCAGAAACAAAATTGTAGACCTGCACCAGGTTGGGAAGACTGAATCTGCAATAGGTAAGCAGCTTGGTTTGAAGAAATCAACTGTGGGAGCAATTATTAGGAAATGGAAGACATACAAGACCACTGATAATCTTCCTCGATCTGGGGCTCCACGCAAGATCTCACCCGTGGGGTCAAAATGATCACAAGAACGGTGAGCAAAAATCCCAGAACCACACGGGGACCTAGTGAATGACCTGCAGAGAGCTGGGACCAAAGTAACAAAGCCTACCATCAGTAACACACTACGCCGCCAGGGACTCAAATCCTGCAGTGCCAGGCGTGTCCCCCTGCTTAAGCCAGTACATGTTCAGGCCGTCTAAAGTTTGCTAGAGAGCATTTGGATGATCCAGATGAGGATTGGGAGAATGTCAGATGAAACCAAAATATAACTTTTTGGTAAAAACTCAACTCGTCGTGTTTGGAGGACAAAGAATGCTGAGTTGCATCCAAAGAACACCATACCTACTGTGAAGCATGGGGGTGGAAACATCATGCTTTGGGGCTGTTTTTCTGCAAAGGGACCAGGACTGACTGATCCGTGTAAAGGAAAGAATGAATGGGGCCATGTATCGTGAGATTTTGGTGAAAACCTCCTTCCATCAGCAAGGGCATTGAAGATGAAACGTGGCTTTCAGCATGACAATGATCCCAAACACACCGCCCGGGCAACGAAGGAGTGGCTCCGTAAGAAGCATTTCAAGGTCCTGGAGTGGCCTAGCCAGTCTCCAGATCTCAACCCCATAGAAAATCTTTGGAGGGAGTTGAAAGTCCGTGTTGCCCAGCGACAGCCCCAAAACATCACTGCTCTATAGGAGATCTGCATGGAGGAATGGGCCAAAATACCAGCAACAGTGTGTGAAAACCTTGTGAAGACTTACAGAAAACATTTGACCTCTGTCATTGCCAACAAAGGGTATATAACAAAGTATAGAGAAACTTTTGTTATTGACCAAATACTTATTTTCCACCATAATTTTCAAATAAATTCATAAAAAATCCTACAATGTCATTTTCTGGATTTCTTTTCCTCATTTTGTCTGTCATAGTTGAAGTGTACCTATGATGAAAATTACAGGCCTCTCTCATCTTTTTAAGTGAGAGAACTTGCACAATTGGTGGCTGACTAAATACTTTTTTCCCCCACTGTATGTGCGGCATGATGATGTAACATGATGCAGTCCAGACTCTGTGTGCACTATAATAAGGGCGAACCGTTTTATGTTCTATTATCGGAAAAAGTACAGAAGTTTCGGTATACTGTGCAGGTTGGCTAAGACTAACTACAGTAAAGGATGTTACTGTTTCATCAGGGAGCCACATAGATGAAGTAAACAAATGTAATCGCTGAATTCCTGTCATGGTTGCTATTTCTTGCAGCCACAGAATAGAAAGAAGCTAAACAAAATGTGCATTGTTTAAAGTTGAGACATCATTCATGCAAAGTAAAGAAACTGGGTGTTTAAGTATGCCTTCAGGATAATGTAGTCAAGTTGGCCTCGTATAGGCCCTTGAACAAATAATTGAGACCAAGGACATCCAAAATCCATCAGATTAACAATTTTTAATGAAGCCAGCAACGCAAATAATTCATCTCCGTCATTGCCAGTATACAGGTAGTATTGCATGTTGACTGACCAATCACAGTGACATGAGATTAAATCTAGTCATGATCAATTTTGAATATTTCGTTCAGGTAAGATTAGTAGATTGGAGGTCAGAGACAACAACCTATCCCTCAATGTCAACAAGGGAAAAAAAGAAACGGATGGCCGAGCACACCCCCTTTCACATCGACAGGCCTGTAGTGGAGCGGATCCAGAGCTTCAAGCTCCTCGGTGTCCACATCACTAAGGATCTTTCATGGCCCACACACCAACATAGTCGTAAGGTTCTACAGCTGAACCATTGAGAGCATCTTGACTGGCTGCATCACCGCTTGGTATGGCAACTGCTTCGCATTCAACCGCAAGGCGGTACAGAGGGTAGTGCATAGTGCCCAGGCTATCACTGGGGCCTTTCAAAGACTCCAGCCACCCAGGTCATAGACTGTTCTCTCTGCTACCGCATGGCAAGCGCTACTGATGCACCAAGTCTGGAACCAACAGGACCCCGAACAGCTTCTACCACCAAGCTATAAGACTGCTAAATAGTTAGTTAGTTAAATAGTCTGGTTAGCAATTTGGTTATCTGCATTGACCCTTTTTGCACCATTTTTTTTGACTCATCACATATGCTGCTGCTACTGTTTACTATCTATCCTGTTGCCTAGTCACTTTATGCCTAGTTATATGTACATATCTACCTCGTACCCCTGCACATTGACTTGGTACTGGTACCCAGTGTATATAGCCACGTTACTCATTGTGTTATTACTTTTCTATTATTTCTCTATGTTCTTTCTCTCAGCATTGTTGGGAAGGCCCCTAAGTAAGCATTGTGTAAGTCTACACCGGTTGTTTACGAAGCATGTGACAAATACAATTTTATTTTCATTTGATTTGATTGATAGCGGCATCGTTCACTTTTGGGAAAACTGGTCCAGCCTCTTGGTAGCTAGTTGTCATTAGTTCAAATAAAGCAAAATTGTGTACTAATATGAAAGTGCAATTGTAAACTATAAACCCACCATAGCTTAATTTATGAATGAGGTCCCAGGTGAAGTTGCCTGGTTAAATAAAACCAGGCAACTTCACCTGGGACCTCATTCATAAATATGGAGCATTGTTATTGGGCTGTTTTGTTCTTAACTAGTCAGTTAACTTCTTAGGGAGTGGCTGCATAGATGACGGTTTTGGAGAGTCTGGCGTGCCCAAAGTAAAATGCCTGCCACTCAGGCCCAGAAAATAGGATATGCACATAATTACTACTATTGGATAGGAAACACTCAGAAGTTTCTAAGAGTGTTCAAATAATGTATGTGAGTATAACAGAACTGATATAGCAGGCGAAAACCCGAGGAAAATCCATCCGGATTTGCATGTTTTTTGTAAATGACGTTATGTAGGACTGAGACTGCAGTACGTATGGCTTCCACTAGATGTCAACAGTCTTTAGACAAAGACTGGGAATTCTAGGAGTGACCAGAACGGATTGGAACAGGAAGAAGTCAGAGCACCACTTTTGTAAACAAGGTTTGACGCGCGCGAGATTGTGAAAGCGCACCACTTTATTTTTCTTTCCTATCGTTCACGTTATCGTCCGGTTGAAATATTACAGCAAAAATACACAAACGGATACCTAAGGATACATTAAAAATGATGTTTGATTTTTTTTGTAGAAAGTGTGTAGGTATAATTTGAACGTGTTCTCTTCACGGTTCAATGGGCGACTCAACGGTGGATTTTATGATCATAACGCGCCAACCAAACAGATTTTTTGATATAATGAAATGACTTTTTCTAACAAAAGAACCATTGGATGTCTTCGTTGGACACTTGAGAAGCCCTCAGCAGAAGTTCTTCGAAAGGTAAGGGATTTTATATTAGCGATTTTATGTGTTTTTTGAGACCCGCGTTGGTTATGGATTTATGCTAATGCATAAAATATGAGGGGCTATCCTCAAACAATCAAATGTTGTGCTTTTGCCGTAAAGCCTTTTTGAAATCTGACAACGATGTGATATTGCCAAGAATCAGAGCTTTTGATGACTATGCAACACTTGTATATTGATGAATGTTTAATAATTCAACTTTTGGATTTTGAATTTGGCGCCTCACATTTCACCGGGTAGTGTCAGGAGTGGGGGCGCTAGCTCCCCACTGCTCCCTAAGTAGTTAAGAACAAATTCTTATTTACAATGACGGCCTACACCTGCCAAACCCGGATGACGCTGGGCCAATTGTGCACCGCCCTATGGGACTCCCAATCACGGCCGGTTGTGATATTTTCATTCCACTCCTTGTTCTCCATGTCATTTGCCAAAGACATGGGACATTACCAGGAATGACTGTAGTGGCAAGAAGTGTTAGCTAAAACGTCTGGGACCCAGACTACAGGCGGTGGGTTCTCGGATTTGTTATTGTGTCTTTAAGCATCTCTTAGCTATATGTTCACTACACACTATTAGTCCCAGGACATAATGGATCTTAAGTGTTGTTTTGGTTTCAGCCCAATAACAATGCTCCTCTTTCCCTGCAGAAATTGTATACAGTATTATTTTATAGGCCGTTCCTTAATGTTATAAGGAGATCTTCAGATTAACTGTTAACGATGTTCCTCTTTCTCCCAACAGAAATGGCAGCGGCGGTTCTTTGTGCTGTACGAACATGGCTGCCTGCGTTTCGCCCTGGACGAATCGGTAAGGAGCTGTCATATCAGCCATGCTACTTCCACCTCCTCCATAACAACCTAACAGCACTCCTTAAGCTGTGTCTATAATCAGGTTATAGCACTGCCTCTCATGCCTTATGGCTTCATGCAGAGCCAAGGTGACGGGAAAGAGTAGTATTTGATATGGTCCGTGAAGGACGGGAAGGCATGTTGAATGACCTGACTGTGTAATCAGTGGTACCTGCCTGGGAAGGAGATGACTGGGAAGCCTTATCATCTGCTGCGAGATGTTAAAACTGCCCCACCCTACCGCAGAGTAAACCTCACACTGAAGAACCATGAAAATGTATATGGAGGTGGAGGGAGAGAGAATATAGTATGAAGCAGAGGAACATAGGGGAAGATAGAGGTAGAATATTACGGATTGGGAAAGAAACTGAGGAACAGAGACTAGAGTCCCTTACAGCTTATGACATCCCCTTTGTGTGTGTGTGTGTGTGTGTGTGACTGGGGAATGTGACACGGGTGACCAACCCCACTGGCCGATCAGGCTGGAGATTAGACTGCTTGTGTGTATACAGAGGCCCACTTCACACTCTGCTCTGCCTGACTGGCAAAGCTGCCATAGCTTTAGTCCCTGGCCAATAGCTTCTAACCTTGACCCTAGCTTTGGGCCTGCTTTATATGTTTCAAACCCCAGTTATCAGTTCTCTGCAAAACAAAATTGATGAAGAGGAGAGGATACTGCTTTTGACTGCTGAGATGTAGGCCTGTGTGTGTGACCAGGTGGTTGCTTTGTGCAGATGACATCGTTGAAATCATAATCATTGTCTTCATGTTGTCATGGATCCCCACGTGATGACAAAGGGAGGAAACATCCTGTTTCGCTTTGTGCATACGTGTGCGTGCTGACTGTGCTTGCGTGCGTCCATTTCTCCAGTGTGCATTGTGTGCGAATGACACCCGTTAGTTCGGTGTGTAGCACTTTTTTCCTGTCATTGTGAAGCTGGTCGTGCTATTTAGACGTGGAGGGCCTCATTGTCTTCGTGCCTTTTCATCTGCAGCTCAGGGAACACCCCGGAACGCCGGGAAACTGGGTCAGGAAAATGGCCGCTTTGTTGCCGTCACTGTGCGCCTCAGCCCCACACACTAGGAACGTTTCCAAACTTTAGCCTATACAACATTTTGGGAGTTCAGCGTTGAGCTCAGTGCACATTATCGTTTAGTTTAAACTCTAGGCGGAGGAGTGGAAATGAAAGTGGAATGATTTATTTTTTATTCATCATTAACGTATACATCCTCAGCCTGATCGGACACCAAGCCCTTAAGTTAAAGGCCTACAGTATATAGTAGAGAGAAACACTACCCAGTCTTTTACCTTGCTTGCCATGTATGCATACACAATGCAGATACCAGTTTAGATGAGATAAAGGAGTCAATGGAACGCAGACGTTCCATTGACCAGATTGGCCCACATTCAACAATCTGATCTAACAAAGTGGATGTTTTGTCAAATCCGTCATGATTTAGACGTATTGTAACAGGCCCACAATGTGGTTACTTAAGTCCGATTTGGATATATTTGTTTTTTGCTGCATAACATGTAGAAGTTATCCCTTTTCAAGTTTAGAAGAAGTGACTGCTAAATGCTAACTCCCATTTGAATAAGATGGTTAGCATAGTTAGCGTACAGTAATCAGTGGTGGTAGTCAGCCGTTTTTAACTGTAATGCATTTGATTGGTAGAGATGACATGAACATGTGTTAAGGTTGACAACCTACAAGCATTATACTCAGATTTTTACATCAACATAGTGTGAAATAAACAATAGCCTAAATGTAGGCAAATTTTGCTGGGGGGCAAATAAGGAGACTCGGGATCTTTCACCCACGTGTTTCCATGGCAATTCCATTGTTTTGGTCGAGTTAAATTTTCCTTTACCACATCTATAGCATCTATCTGGGCCGTATACAGCATATCATAAATACCTATTTTACCTCTCTTTTTTGATGAATGGATGTTCTCTTTTTTGTGTGTGGAATTGCTGTAAAAGCACAAGGAAATCAGCTCCAAGTGATTTTTATTTAAGAAATCTGTTCCCAAGTATTCCCATGCATAATAGAGAGACACGTGATCGTATACAAATGTAAGCAATGTTTGAAATGATAATGTTTTAGTCAAACATATCTGTTTGGGCTTCTTGCGGTCAATTTGCAGTCTACAAATTATTTGTAATTATATTCGGGCCCCCGACCATCCGCTCGCCCCAAAAAAATCGGCCCATGGCTGAATCTAATTGATGCCTGGTCTATATGTTAATTTGCATAATTTTGTGGAATTAAATTGCTGCGTGTGTATATTCGTTAACCCTCATGTAGCCTTTCTTATTCATCACATGCGCACAGCATACAGTGTCTATTTTGAGCGGGATTTCTCCTGAAGCTCCTCCGCTGGTTGCTGCTGGAGTAAAACATGTTATTTTATAAGCCCATTCATTGCGCAGCAACTCAAAATGCAGTTGCGTGTTAAAAACAGATTTGGTACACGATTAATAAAAACAACTTTTCCCATTCACCATAGGCTACAAGTGTAGCAATGTGAGCTGGATTTATTTTATTTAGGCAAGAACATTATTTACAATGACGGCCTACCAGAAAAACTGCCTTGTTCAGGGGCAGAATGACAGATGTTTTACCTTGTCAGCTCAGGGATTTGATCCAGCAACCTTTCGGTTACTGGCCCAATGCTCATTTAACATTAGGCGCCGGCGCCGACAGAGATGGCAGCCTCGCTTCACGTTCTCAGGAAACCATGCAGTATTTTGTTTTTTTATGTATTCTTACATTATTACCCCGGGAAATATTAAGTTTTATTACATACAACCGGGAGGAACTATTGGATATAAGAGCAACGTCAACTTACCAACATTACGACCAGGAATACGACTTTCCCAAAGAGGATTCTCGGTTTGCTAACCCAAACACAACAATAGACTGGATAGCACCCGGCTACTCAAAGCAACGGCGGCGCCGAGAAGAGGGAAACGCGCCGTCTTTTGGTCAAGCTACGCCGACGGGCGATCGTGGCACCTCGCCCGAGTATTTTAATCGCCAATGTACAGTCTCTTGACAACAAAGTAGACGATATCCGATCGAGGGTTGCCTTTCAGAGAGACATCCGAGACTGCAACGCGTTCTTTGCTTCACGGAAACATGGCTCACTCAGGACACGTTATCTGAGTCGGTACAGCCACCTGGTTTCTCCACGCATCGCGCCGACAGAAACAAACTTCTATCTGGTAAGAAGAAGGGTGGGGTGTGTGTCTTATGATTAACGAGACGTGGTGTGATCATAACAACATACAGGAACTCAAGTCCTTTTGTTCACCTGACATAGAATTCATTACAATCAAATGCAGACCGCATTATCTACCAAGAGAATTCTCTCGATTATAATCACAGCCGTGTACATCCCCCCTCAAGCTGATACATCGAAGGCACTGAAAGAAATTCATCGGCCTCTATGTAAACTGGAAACCACATATCCTGAGGCTGCATTTATTGTGGCTGGGGATTTTAATAAGGCTAATTTAAGAACAAGGCTCCCGAAATTTTACCAGCATATCGAATGTGCCACCCGGGCTGGTAAAATCCTGGACCACTGTTATTCCAACTTCCGTGATGCATACAAGGCTATTCTCCGCCCTCCTTTCGGCAAGTCTGACCATGACTCCATTTTGTTGCTTCCAGCCTACAAACAGAAACTAAAACATTAAACGCCCGTTCTCAGGTCTGTTCAACGCTGGTCCGACCAATCTGATTCCATGCTGCAAGATTGCTTGAGCACGTGGACTGGGATATGTTCGGATAGCATCTGACAACAACATTGATGTATACGCTGATTCGGTGAGCGAGTTTATTAGCAAGTGCATTGGTGATGTTGTACCCATAGCAAATATTAAAACCTTCCCCAACCAGAAACCGTGGATTGATGGCAGCATTCGCCAAAAACTGAAAGCGCGAACCACTGCTTTTAACCAGGCTAAGGCTACCGGAAACATGACTGAATACAAACAGTGTAGCTATTCCCTCCGCAAGGCAATCAAACAAGCTAAGCGCCAATATAGAGACAAAGTAGAGTCACAATTCAACGGCTCAGACACAAGAGGAATGTGGCAGGGTCTACAGTCAATCACGGACTACAAAAAGAAAACCAGCCCGTCGCGGACCATGACGTCCTGCTCCCAGACCAACTAAACAACTTCTTTGCTCGCTTTGAGGACAATGCAGTGCCACCGACACGGCCCGCTACCAAAACCTGCGGGCTCACCTTCACCGCAGCCAATGTGAGAAAAACATTTAAATGTGTTAACCCTCGCAAGGCTGCCGGCCCAGATGGCATCCCTGGCCGTGTCCTCAGAGCATGCGCAGACCAGCTGGCTGGTGTGTTCACGGACATATTCAATCAGTCCCTATCCCAGTCTGCTGTTCCCACATGCTTCAAGAGGGCCACCATTGTTCCTGTTCCCAAGAAAGCTAAGGTGACTGAGCTAAATGACTATCGCCCTGTAGCACTCACTTCTGTCATCATGAAGTGCTTTGAGAGATTAGTCAAGGATCATATCACCTCCATTCTGCCAGACACCCTGGACCCACTCCAATTTGCTTACCGTCCCAATAGGTCCACAGACGACGCAATCGCAATCACACTGCATACTGCCCTAACTCATCTGGACAAGAGGAATACTTATGTAAGAATGCTGTTCATCGACTACAGCTCAGCATTTAACACCATATTTCCCTCCAAGCTCGTCATTAAGCTCGAGACCCTGGGTCTCGACCCAGCCCTGTGCAACTGGGTCCTGGACTTCCTGACGGGCCGGTCCCAGGTGGTGAGGGTAGGAAACAACATCTCCACTCCGCTGATCCTCAACACTGGGGCCCCACAAGGGTGCGTTCTCAGCCCTCTCCTGTACTCCCTGTTTACCCATGACTGCGTGGCCAAGCACGCATCCAACTCAATCATCAAGTTTGCTGGCGACACTACAGTGGTAGGCTTGATTACCAACAACGACGAGACGGCCTACAGAGAGGAGGTGAGGGCCCTCGGAGTGTGGTGTCAGGAAAATAACCTCTCACTCAATGTCAGCAAAACAAAGGAGATGATCGTGGACTTCAGGAAACAGGAGAGGGAGCACCCCCCTATCCACATCGAGGGGACAGTAGTGGAGAGGGTGGAAAGTTTTAAGTTCCTTGGTGTACACATCACGGACAAACTGAATTGGTCCACCCACACAGACAGCGTGGTGAAGAAGGCGCAACAGCGCCTCTTCAACCTCAGGAGGCTGAAGAAATTCGGCTTGTCACCAAAATCGCTCACAAACTTTTACAGATGCACTATCGAGAGCATCCTGTCGGGCTGTATCACCGCCTGGTACGGCAACTGCTCCGCCCACAACCGTAAGGCTCTCCAGAGGGTAGTGAGGACTGCACAGCGCATCACCGGGGGAAACCTACCTGCCCTCCAGGACACCTACACCACCCGATGTCACAGGAAGGCCAAAAGATCATCAAGGACAACAACCACCTGAGCCACTGCCTGTTCACCCCGCTATCATCCAGAAGGCGAGGTCAGTACAGGTGCATCAAAGCTGGGACCGAGAGACTGAAAAACAGCTTCTACCTCAAGGCCATCAGACTGTTAAACAGCCATCACTAACATTGAGTGGCTGCTGCCAACATACTGACTTAAATCTCTAGCCACTTTAAACATAGGAATTGGATGTAACAAATGTATCACTAGCCACTTTAAACAATTTTGTATATAATGTTTACGTATCCGACATACTCATATCAAATGTATACACTGTACTCTAAACCATCTACTGTATCTTGCCTATGCCGTTCGGCCATCGACCCAAATCTCTAGCCACTTTAATAATTATAACTGGATGAAATAATGTATCACTAGCCACTTTAAACAATGCCATTTATATAATGTTTACATATCCTACATTACTCATCTCATATATATATATATATATATATATATAGATATGTGTATATAGATATGTGTATATACTGTACTCCATACCATCTACTGCATCTTGCCTATGCCGGTCAGCCATCGCTCATCCATATATTTATATGTACATACTCGTATTCATTCCTTTACTCTTGTGTGTGTATAAGGTAGTTGTTGTGAATTTGTTAGATTACTTGTTAGATACTACTGCATGGTCGGAACTAGAAGCACAAGCATTTCGCTACACTCGCATTAACATCTGCTAACCATGTGTATGTGACAAATAAAATTTGATTTGATTTGAACCTCTAGGCTACCTGCCGCCCCAAATCTAGAAGTAGTATGCATTTTGAAAAATTTAAATTGTTTGAAACCTGAATGTTTTATTTCATATTATGAGACATGTCATATCTTGCTTTAAAAAACTATTTAGGGAGCAGCAGCCGAGGTGTCTGTTTTGGAGAGTCTGGCGTGCCTGGCGCTTGATATGAATTTTTGCTAATGCATAAATATTAGAGGTACTAGCCTCAAACAATCAAATGTTGTGCTTTTGCCGTAAAGCCTTTTTGAAATCTGACAACGCTGTGATATTGGAGTCAATTTTATGAAGACCGTGTCAGCGTGCACTGTGCCCGTCCCGCCACAGGGGTCGCTAGTGCGCAATGGGACAAGGACATCCCTGCCGGCCAAACCCTCCCCTATCCTGGACAACGCTGGGCCAATTGTGTGCGGCCGGCTGCGACAGAGCCTGGACTCGAACCCAGAATATCTAGTGGCACAGCTAGCACTGCGCCACTCGAGAGGCAATAGACTTTATAGGCGCGTGAGTTTCAAGTTGGGGAAGCTTACAATTTATCCTTCCATTTCTGTCGATCTGCGTGCCAGTTATGATTTTCATATGCACATTTTCGTTGAACAGTTTCTTTTCAGGAATAATGTTTTAGTTTCTCAAAATCATTGTCACGTGATTAATCATAGAAATCTGAATGAAAAATTATACAGATCAAAAAGTTTAAATTCAACTAATGCTAGCACCAGACTGCCATATGAACACATTGATACACCTTGATCCATTGGCGGCTTAAGAAAAGAGCGCATGGAACTCATAGCCTATAGGACAAT
The DNA here is from genome assembly GCA_030435695.1 of Brachymystax lenok tsinlingensis. Classification (NCBI taxonomy): domain Eukaryota; kingdom Metazoa; phylum Chordata; class Actinopteri; order Salmoniformes; family Salmonidae; genus Brachymystax; species Brachymystax lenok. The sequence continues at coordinate 25,258,019 of CM059804.1, read as the reverse complement.
GCAGCAGTAAGCCTATAACTTCCATTGTCATCTAAGTAAAAATAGGCTACATAAAGCTGACAAATAAAAAACTGTAAAAAATATTTCAATCGCATTCATCTCTCTACTCAAAATAGACAATCAAAGGGCAAACAATTCACACAATGAATGCTCAAGAATTGGTGGTGAGACTGAGCCATTCTGGGGAGAGACTATATATATCGCCTATATCTTCGCCACTCACCCGTCCCCTTCTTGTCTCAACATTTTAAATTATACTCAACATACTTATACTTATCTTCACACATATTTTAGATGCTTTTCACAGACCAGCACAACTCCATAATCAGCTAGGCCTATTTTGGGGTGAAAGTAGAATGAATTTATTCTCGGTACTGTACCTCCTATATGTGCAGGCGTTTGCATCAACATTCTATATGGGCCTAATCATAGAACTACATATAAAATCCCTATTCAGTCAATAGGATCTCTGTAGGCCTAGTCTAAAGATTTTGTCTTTTAACTTTCAAAATGTATTACCTTCAATTGTGTCATAAACCCAACCAGTCATGATGTTTTCATCTGATTGTGCAACAATCCCTTCAAAGGGCTCCTTTACTAGGCGACCCGTGCAGGTTCATCCACTACAACATATCTCCAGCCTCCAAACAGTGGTGAATGGAAAGAGACACCTGTTACACAAAACATCACAAAGTCTAATGACATTTTGGCGATTGTCATTAGGCCAGAATTTATGCGTCCACTGCTATCTGCGGACGTCTGGGTGTCGGACATTTTCATCTCTGTCACATATGGAACCGTTCTAATCAGGTGTGCTGTTTTGATTGGTCTTTTCCCACTAATTGCATTTTGGCAAATGTTTGAAAATTACTTTTTTATTGGCTGCATTATTGAGTTGCTTGTTCTGTTACCATAATCTAAATGTAATTGATGTCATTCTGAGCACAATGGGTGGACACCCTAATGCATATTGGTCCGGTAAATGTTTCTAATGGCCGGTACATTAAAATCTTCCTGGTCACGTTGTCCGGTGCCACATTTTCGGAATCCGGAATCCCTGGATGGTGTGTATTTTAGACAATCTCATGGGGAAGTTGTTGACTGACATTAGGCTATTAGCTAACTAGGCACTTTTTAGGTTAGTTGGAATGTGCCAGAGAGAATAAGAAGCTCAGCCCTGATTCTCCACTGCGCTGATGGACTGTCTACTGCTCTACCCCATAAAATACCCAATATGGACTGCTGTGGCCCTTCTCTTGCTCAGAGTGGTTGTTACTGTTAGTTATTCCTGTTCTCTTGGCCAGCTGAAGAGGCCAGAGTTAGGCAACCCAGCCCAACCCACAGGGGTAGAATGGCTGGAAGTCACACCGGTGGAAACATCAACAATGACCAGAGCAACCTGATGAATCTTTGTAAATATGAAGTTATCTCACGTGATACTAGATACATTGATCTTAATGATGTACCGATGTCATGATTCATTGAGCAGGTTGTTTGTTGCTATGGAACCATGACGTGTGTAGTACGTCGATTGGGGGGCCAAATTTCCCCAGAATGTTTTTTTTTTTTGCATCTGTCACATAAGCAAAATAATTACAAAAAGGTTGAAAAATAAGAGCTTTTGTGTCACTCGCATAAAGCCGAGGCAACTTTCAGGGAAGTATTAACAGAATATTTCACTCAAGATGTTTAATGCGAGTGGGCAGTGGCTTCTTAGAACGGAACTATTTTAGCCCATGTGGAGACGGACTGAGAAGGAGATGCTCAGAGGTCTAGGCTCTACACAGCATTCCTCTGATATGCCCATATTTGGTGAAGTGCAGCAGGCTCTCAGTAACTAACGGGTTAGAGAAACAGAGAGCATTAGACCCCAAAACCACATGAAAATGCCAGATATGCCCCAGACCCAAACATTCCACATACACACAGCCTGCCACTGCAAGCACCCATATCTAATGTAGGATAATGTAATTTTACTACATCAGACAGGATTGGACGTGTTGTACATTTGATCATCTGAGAAGGAGGCAAGAGAGACAGAACCTGAGAAAGACAGACAGAAACGTGAAGGTTTGAGGGTTTCTCAAACACTGAGTCGTGGACCGACACCGGTCCCTGAGATGTTGCCGCTGACCAGTCCCTTGGGTAGTTGACTGACACCAGTTGGGCAGTTCTCAAATGCTAGTTTTAATCTAAGCGGACCTCCCAAGAAGGAGGACTACAGCTCCTCAGTCTCTGATGAGAACCTGGGCCGTAGGGTCAATAACTGGGAAGACAGGGACAGGAAACAGGGGTCATACAGTTCTCTCCACAGTCCACACTTTGACTGATATAATAACAGAGAACAGATTAGATATTAACTATCCTGAAGCTTCCCTATGGCCTGGGACCAGGGTCTATGCCAGGTGTTGAATTCACAGTGTTGTTTTATTGCCCTGACTGAGGTATTTAACCATATTATTCATCTCATGGAAGTCGAAGCTATAGTGACAGTGTCTGCCTGCCTGTGGAAATAGGGGTAGGAGTAGTGTGTGTTCTGTTTTGATGCAGCAGGGAGGGCAGCGGCATGTCGAGGCACATATGCCGTATAAAACAGCTGCTTCCCTTTCACCCCTGAGCAGAGCAGGTGGTGGTTTCTTACGCTACTTGCCACCGGCCCGGGCAATAAAGCTCCCCAGAAAAATGTATCATTTATGGAGCGGGTGTACTCTACCTAATTCTAAAGCTGGCTCTGCGAGTCTCACTCTGACACCGTTTTGGAATGATATGATGAAGCCCATTCATCAAATCATATTGGCTGGCACTGGCAGTTGGAGAAAGAAGTTGTACTTCATCAGCGTTGAACTAGTGGGAATGCCCAATTTTCCCCTAAAATCTCAATACTTTAGTTTGTTCGTTGTGAGGATAAAGACCTGCTTGATTAAAAACGTTCTATTTTGGTGCGTTTGCTAGCTTTATTAGCAGTGTTTTATTGCCTCTGTGTGTCCTGTTTTATAGAAACTGAACTGAGTCAGAGAGACAGTCTGTGAGAAAGTTGTTAGCGATAATAATACCACCCTGTGCAGCTAAATATAGCCGGCCCCATAGGAGTACAATAGGAGGATATGGGATTGGATCTGGAGGGGAGAAATCAAACCCACTACAACACATGGACTATATCTCAAATGCCACCCTATTCCCTATATAGTGCACTGCTTTTTATCCATAGTGCTCTGGTCAAAAGTAATGCACTATATAGGGAATAGGGTGGCATTTTGGGACTCAGCCAGAGAGGATGAATGGCAGTGTTGGCAGATGGAGGAGTCTTTGTGTTGATGCCAGTATCAGATCAGACGACATATACATACTCAAAGAACACACAGCCACTGGACTGGCCCTCTCTCTCTCTGTCTCTCTGTCCCCCTTGTCCCTCTCGCCGTACAGTGAAGAGACTGGCTTGCTGCACCCTGTACTCTCTAAGTGTGACCCAGTGTAATTGCCATATTTGGAAGCCCTCATGGTTTACTGGCAGCTTGCATTAAAGCAGGATCCATGTGAATGGCCTTAAAAGGAGCTAAGGAGAGAAACGGCACCTGTTTTACATCTGCGGAAGGCAGTGTACAGTTCAGTCTGGGCCTGATAACAACAGTACAGGAATCTCACTGAACTAGAGAGACCATGCTGGGGTTCAGGGGGAATTCTAGGCGGTAGTGGGGCAATATGGAGTTTGGGAGAAACCGTGATAAATTGTGCGCCTCCAAAGGCAAACATGCACATATATGCAGAACCACGTGCGTTAGCAGTAGCACACGCGCACACACAAACTTATTTAGTCCAGCCTCCCAGGGCTGTCACCTCCTCCATTCACTCCGCTGTGCGCTCTCTGGAACTGAATGGATTTCCCCCGTTGTCCCGGCAACCCATCGAAAACAGATGCGTGACCTTATAGTGGGGGACGTATACAGCCTCTGTCTGTGGGAAGAGTGAGTGAAGGAGGGATGGAGGAGGAAAAACAGACGTTGTGATATCTATCCACCTGTTATATAGCAGCTCCAGGTTGAAGTTTCCCTTAGGCTCAGATGGAGATCTAGGACCCCATGCCCCTTCAGCACCTATTAAAAGCTGTAGTTTCAACTGTGGCTGTTGAAAGAGAAGAATCAGACGTAGACTATACTTCCCAGTTTGCTACAAGGCAATCACCTCATCATTCTACTGATTGTTGTCCTGTTCTACTGGTATTTACTCTTGTATACGGTCTGTGTCATGTCAGGTTTGGCCATTACTTGTGACTGAATGTTGTTTCTCTGTTATTCCCCCCCTCTAGCCGAGCACGCTGCCCCAGGGCACGGTAAATATGAACCTGTGTGCTGACGTCATTGACGCAGAGCCCAAGACGGGCCAGAAGAACACTCTCTGTATTATCACTCCTGAACAGGAGTACTTCATACGAGGGGAGAACAAAGAGATCATCAATGGGTAAGTGTGTGTGTGTAGGGTATGTATGTGTGTGTGTTCTCTGACTTCACTATCATTCTGTTGTTCTCTCTCTTTCCCAGGTGGACTGAACAGCTGGTGGTGTATCCCAGGACCAACAAGCAGAACCAGAAGAAGAAACGCAAGGTGGAGCCCACCACTTCTCAGGAGCCAGGACCAGCAAAGGTGGCGGTGACGGGCTCAGGTATCCCCCGAGGCTTGCTCAGAGAAGGTTCAAGACTCCAGCTCCATCATCTGGCAGGAGGAGCTGAGCCAGAGAGAGGCTGAGGGGGCGGCCGTGTGGCCTGCTGCTGACCTGCCCTTGCTGGGCTCACCACCACCCTCTACAGGTATGGAGGAACCACCGCACATCTAGCCCCGTAGTCCTCATCTTTAGTGTAGTATATGGGTCTTTCTATAAACCAGGGTACCGGTGAGAATGTCCTACTCTGGACAACTTGTTAGAACTGTTGATAAGTCATTGGTAATAATCTGGCACATGTTTTCATGTAATTCCATTAAGATATAAGGGGGGACATAGCTACAGTGCCCTCCGTAGTTATTGGGACAGTGAAGCATTTTTTTTCTTCTTTTGTTTGTATTTGAAATTGAACAATGAATGACTATGATGTTAAGTGCATAATGTCAGCTTTAATTTGAGGGTATTATCATCCATATCGGGTGAACCGTTTAGAAATTACATACTTTTTTGTATATAGTCCCCCTGTTTTAGGGGACCAAAAGTATTGGGATAAATTCACTTAAATGCATATAAAAGTTTACTACTTGAATATGATATAACGACTACTTACACTGCCATAAATGGACAGAAAAGTAATGTTTTACGTCACACGGTTTTGGACAAATCTGTCAAGACATCAACCATGGGAATGGGTTAAGCATAGGTTTTAAATCAACTAGCGAATTGTATTGAGTGCCCTCTGAAATTATTGGGGAAAATTTGTTTGATGCATTTGCTGTTTGTTTTGGTTGTTTTTCAGATTATTTTGTGCACAATAGAAATTAATGGTAAATAATGTTTTTAATTTTGGAGTCACTTTTATTGCAAGTTAGAATATATGTTTCTATACACTTCTACATTAATTTGGATGCTACCAAAAAGCTCAGATATCCAATTGGTAGTTAGTCTTTCCCCTATGGACTTGGGAGAGGCGAAGGTCGAGAGCCATGTGTCCTCCGAAATACAACCCTGCCAAGCCGCACTGCTTCTTGAAACACTCCTCGCATAACCCGGAAGCTAGCTGCACCAATGTGTCGGAGGAAACCCCTTCCAGCTGGCAACTGAAGTCTGCTTGCAGGTGCCCGGCCCGCCACAAGGAGTCGTTAGAGCTCGATGCGACAAGGAAATCCCGGCCGGGCCAAACCCTCCCCTAACCCAGACGACTCTGGGCCAATTGTGCGACGCCTAATGGGTCTCTCGGTCACAGCCTGGGATCGAACCCGGGTCTGTAGTGACGCCTCAAGCACTGCGATGAAATGCCTTAGACCTCTGCGCCACTCAGGAGGCGATTATGGATAATCCTAAATGAATCGTGAATAATGATTAGTGAGAAAGTTACAGATGCACAAATAACCTCCCCTGTTATTGTAATGGTGAGAGGTTAGCATGTCTTGGGGGGTATGATATATGTGCATCTAACCTTCTCACTCATCATTATTCACGATTCATTCAGGATTATCTGTAGTCATGGTAAGATCCACATTTAATGTAGAAGTGTTTAGAAACACATTCTTCCAAAATGAAACAATACATTTTTAACATTCATTTCTATTTTGCACAAAATCTGAAAACCAACCACAACAAACAGCAAATGCATCCAACAAATTTCCCCCAATAATTTCAGAGGGCACTCAATAAAATTCGCTAGTTGATTTAAAACCTATGCTTAACCCATTATCATGGTTGGTGTCTTGATGAATTTGTGGGCACAAATCCCCCAAAATGTATGCGATTGCAAAATCGAATGCTTTTAACTGAAAGAGTCACCTTACCTTGATACTTACAACCTAAATCGATACTGTCATTAACGTGGTTCTTTTAATAATTATACATAATACTTGTTGGATGCGCATTTGGTATCGAGCTGTATAATTACGCCAAGATATTTTCACACATCATCTGATCCAGGAAGGAATTTTCTGAATGACAGTCAAGTGACGAACAGCTCTTGTGATAGCGCATGCGATGCAAAAACAGCCCAGGTGCTGGAAAAAAAGGTATTGTCGAGGAATGTCCAGAATATTTTGGTGTCTCATTTGTTATGTTGGTGAAGACCGTTGTGCCTGGATTCACGTTGGGTCTAATATCCCATGCGAATTGATCTGTTTGCTTGATTTACAGCAGGGTCTCATTAGATTTAACAGAGAAAGTATCAAGGTAATGAGTTCATGTTTTCATATGTTTTTGTACCTCATGTCTACCTCAGTCTACTTTGCGCAATTGTGTAGGATAGACTATTGCGCAACACCCAACACTATTCTGATGAATTATTCTGGATATAATGACGACAAATTATATAGCCTAGTGGCTACTTCACACTATGATCTGGTAATGAAACAACATGACATACATTCTGGTTTCCATGTTACACCTGCAAGGGACTTGAAGTAGCCTACTGAATTTGGAGCTCAGAAATTCAAGTACTGGAATAGGCCTACCTTGAAAATCTGACATTTCATAAATTTGCCTTCTAATTATTGTAGACAATTTATAAGTTCTCCTGCTCCCTTATTATTATCAGTAATTTTATTTTTGTCAGTTTTTGTGAGAGATTTGGCCACTTTTGTTTGTTTCCAGCGGCTTCATTTGAAGGGGGTTGCACTTAGGTTTGGGTGATATACCGCATACCGGAGTATTTAGAAAAAGCCACAGGATGTTTTTTTAATACTGTCAATACCGTTATTTCTATTTTACTGTCAATACCGTTAAACTATTTCTTTGAAGTTTTTAATCAATTGGAATATTCAGAGCTACTTTTTAAGTAAATACTTGCAGTCAACTTGTGCAATACATTAGAAGATAAAGAGCATTGCGTTCTTAGTTTCACTTGTCACATTATTATGAAGCTTATGGTAGTCTCCAGTCACGTGTCACGTGGTGTTTGTTTACAGGACAAGAGACCGGAGCCTTGAGTCACTCACTGTTGTGCATCATACGTCAGGTGATCTAATTACAGTATGGAATTCACAACTAAATGTTTGCCAGCTAGATATCTTATAATTATTAAATTAACTGTCTAAAATGTGTTAATTGCTCTGCAGTTGTGCATTTGGTTTGCTAATTTAGTAGCTAGTTAGTTATCTAGCTAAGTGGTTAGCTTCTTCCAAAATCAAGCATTCGCTTGGTAACAGCAGAAAAGAGCCTTGCTGGCTAATATTTGTTTTGTGCGTGCAGCAAACTGCGAGTAGCATTTTTGAGTTACTTGTATAGTTTAGGTCAGAAACTGTACAAATTGTTTGCAAAGCACTCGTTAGCATCCTCTATGGGATTCTACACATACTTGTTAGCATTGCTAACCTTTGGATTATCGAGGATCAGTGGGGTTTGAAAACAGCGCCCCTTGTGTTCAGTGCCAGTATTACATAATGTCCCAGTAAGGCACAAGGTCGGTATGACAATCTGGATACCGCCCCAAGCCTAGTTGCACTACTCTGTTGCGGTAAAAACATGTGCGGTTATTTTGAGGACAATAACATCTAATGCTGGCTTCAGCTTGGCTTTCCATACAAATCCTTCCATTAAAAAAGGAACCTGTTTTTTGGACACTTTCTCATTATAAAAACAGTTATGGTGAGATTAATGGTACTGCTATTCCTGGCTTTATTATGTGTGCCTGCGTCGGCCACATAGGCTACAGAAAAATCGTCAGGCTTCCAATTTATTTAACATAATTCTCACATTTTAGAATGTAATAATAATTTGAATATCAACGTGTTATTCTTGAAGTGGTGATGGCCTACTTTCAAAAAATCTATATATTTTTGAATGCTATTTAGTGTGGGGGTTCTATATTAAGCCCTATATGTACAATTATATAAATTATACAGTTGTTTAACATTGAGGTCCTTGAAAATGTTAATTGAGCGCTTTAAAATTTAATCTTTCTGCCAATATCAGATATGTCTATGTCCTGGGAAATGTTTTTGTTACTTACAACCTTATGGTAATCACATTAGCCTACGTTAGCTCAACCGTCCCGTGGGGGGACACCGATCCCGTAGAGGTTAAAAAGTAGCTGAGGGTCCTTTCATTTGACTTGCCAATGTCTGTATGAACCCTGCTTAAAGGATGTATAGGTGGATTTATGGGCCTATTTGCAAATATTCCTCTAAGTACACATGTGGAACTGCATAAAAAATCATTTTATTTTTGTTTCAAACCATTTTGAAGTTATCCTAATGTCACACATTGGCCCCAATATTTATAGAAAGACTCATATATGGCAATCTGATAGGATTGTAATGGTGTTAGCAAGCTACACAGCTGTAAAATATTATAACATTAGTATTTAGAGATCGTAAGAGTCTTTCTTTTTCTACTGTTTGTTGTTCTCATCTGTCCTTCACCATCTTTGACCCTCCACCCCCAACCTCTTCCAGGTGACTGTGGTTCCGTGGGTCGGGGCTCAGACGCCGGCTCAGTCAACGGTGACGAGGTAGACCGTAGCGGCCTCCCTCTCCATGGCTCAGTCCCGCTCCCCCACCACGACCTCCTGTCTCCCACGGGCTCCTGCTCCAGCCTGGGCGGGGTGCCCCGCTGCCTCTCCCCAGTCCCCAGCGACCCCTTCCCCTCCGGCAGCTCCCTGCTGTCCAACGGCTCCCACATCAGTGGCTCTGTTAGCTCGCTGGACTCTGACGCCAGCGGCAGCACGGTGACCAGCACAGAGAGCCACCCGGCGGGGCGGTTAGGGCTAGGCCACAGCGGGCACAATGATACGCCACGGTCCAGGAGGCTGGAGGCCGAGACCAGGAAGGCAGAGAAGAGGAGTCGAGTGAGGAGTCCTGGTGAGGAGAGAGAGGTCGTGTTCAGTCCCGAAAGGAGGCAAGTCTGTCTTTGTCTATCCATCTGTTCTGTCTTAGTTCAGAGAGACAAAAAATAAAAGGCCCATGTTCAGACCTAAGAGGTCAGTCTAATGAGAATAAAAGAAGGTTCCAGACTTCAGTCACCGTTTCTTACCTGGGATATATTTATCAAGGTAAAGCCTTAGCTGTTAATCAGGTACTTGTAAAGGCTGGTAAACCAGGTTAGTGAACTCACATACCCCCAACGAATCTGCGTCAAAACACACACACTCAGACCAAGAGGAAAAGGCAGTGTTTGGTGTAATCCAGACAGTGTGAAATCGCTGAATCTCTGCGTTCCACAGTTCCGTTATACTTCTCATAGGAGTTATGTATGTATATAATAATTACCTTTCCCTGCGGTTTTATCAGGGCTGAGGTTCAGCATAAACACACTGAATAAACAGGCTTTGTACTTTCCATTCGCCCATCATCCGCTCCTGGCTCTGTTCTAGGAAAGGGTCAAGAGGTTAACCGGACACACCCACCCACCTCATCCCCTCATCCAAAGCCAGGCCTGAGAGGAAGAGCTTAACGAGAGAGCAAGGAAGAGATCCGGAATGTCCAGTAGACTGATAAAAACGGGTCCATTTGGTTTCATTTCGGAACACTGCCATTCTGGACCCCAGCAGCCAACTAGCACTCTATTCCAGAATTATTGCACACAAATACAAACACACACACACACAGCCACTCGGCTCCTTCACTGGCTGCTGGGGTGCAAACAGTAATGTGACTGAAAATACCTCGTCCTCTATTTCTCTCCATTTCTTCCTTTCTCTCTCTCCCTCACTCGTTGCCTTGTAAGGAAGCCAGCTACCACTGAGGATTCCCCTAATAAGGGCAGAGTAAAAAAAGTTGTATATTTCTAAGCGACTCGCTCCTCATTTAACAGAGAGTAGAAAGAAAGACGTAAGGGGAGGAACACCGGCAGCTTTGACATGTATCTATCATTTCACTGCATGTCTGTGCTGTGTGTTTACAGAAGTTGGAACAGAAAGGTTGGGTATGAGCCTAAACTGTCCTTCTGTGTCATCATGTCTGTTACTCAAGTTTCATGTAGCAGTGTATTGTAATGTTCACTTATAAACGTGGATTATGCAACGTTTACCCCCCACCACACACCCATACATATATATATATATATATATATATACACAAACGCGCACACACGTACACGTACACAGGAAAAACGAATAAACCAATAAAGTTAATCTATTCTCCACCTGAGAAGGAAGTCTATTTTTTGCCATATCCAAAACATTGTACCATCTTTTTTTTTTTTATCCACAAAAAAAAAGTTCAACTAAAGGCCTCTGACCTGTAGCCTTCACTGCTGACCTTTAACCTTGTTCCATATGTGTTCTAGTCGATCTGGGGTGATAGAGAAGCTGGAGGCATTGGAGCTGGAGAATGCAGAGAGGATGGAGGTGGAGGAGGCTGGGAGGACTGGAGCCAGACAGGGCCGCAGCGAACACAGACGCTTCCACAGAGAGGTACAACTACAGCACTGTGTGTGTGTGTGTGGGGTACCGAGATTGTACCCCCCCTTAAACGCAATCAGTTGAACTTGATCTTAGAGAGGTCATAGGGTATGAGTACAGGCTTAGCCTTTTGCGGGTCATCACCTGATTGTCCTAGCTGACTGAGGACAGTGCTAACATTGTCTAGTAGTTCAGTTTTTTTTTTTTTCCTACCACTACACAGCTGTTTCAAATATGCAACTTATCATCATGCTTTGATTATTTGAATCATCTGTGTAGTGCTAGGGGAAAAAACTAAACGTTCTCCCAGGGGGTCCCCTGGACCAAGTTTGGGAAACCTGTACTAGTTAACAATGGATATGTTCACACTTTTAAGCCCAGTGTTTTGAAAACAACATCAATGTCAGCTTTGACACATGAAACAAGATGGCGCTGACAGACACGGTCGCCCTGTTTTTAGCTCCTAGCCAACTTTCTTACATTATTTGCTCAGAACGTTTCTAGTATTATTTCCTACAACTTTAAATAACTTTTGGACATTCGATCGGCAGTCACTCACCAGAAGTTCACCCAGAAATGTGACTTCTCTGACCAGGATCCTTTGTTTGGACTTCCCAAGGCAGCCCCATCCATCCTGGGTGCTACACCAAAATGTTGACGTCGGAGGAGAACGAGGAGAGGTGGGGTTCTAGCCAGGCTCAGGCGGCGAGCAAAGCCATCCACCGCGTCCGAGTATATTAGGATCTCCTGTTAGAGAGACAAAAGGGACTGTAACATACTCTGTTTTACGGAATCATGGCTCTCTCCACGTATATTGTCCCTGTCCATACAGCCACTGTGGTTCTCCATACATCACATGGAAAAGAAGAAATAACTCTCCAGGAAAAACAAAGGTGGAGGGGTATGTCTCATGCTTAACAACTCATAGTGTGACATACAGGAACTCAAGTCCCTTTGTTCTCCCGATCTGGAATACCTCACCATGCAACAGGCTTTGAATTTCCCCTTGTGTGGCCGTAATGCCCCCTTAAAAAATCCATGCCTTCTGGCCAAAGTGGCCATTTGTGCCCTTAGCCTGAATGTAATAATTACAATTCCCTTCTCTCAGCTGCCAATTTCCCTGCTCCTAAGCACCTCTCACTCACATGGCTCTCTCAGATATCTAAATTCTAATTATCCAATGCCTGTTGTGATCAGGTTCTTCTCACAGGCATCACAGCTCCGAAGTAGGCTAGTAGTAAAAACCGACACATAAGGGATGGAATGTCGAGCGTCAATCTACTATCCCCCATAATACAAAAGTTGACCTATTCTATTGGTCAGCTTGTCGTTCTGTGCGAGAAAGAAATAGCCTATTCCAAACAGATTCTGGGACGGTAGATCCCAAATTAATGCAACCACTGTACATAAAACATTTTAAAAGTAATGAGGCTAATACAGATCACAACGTTTAGCTTAAAATGTTGATCAACTGTTAGACTAGACTATTTCTTCACATTATAAGCGCAGCAATGCGCACACAGCAGTAGGCTATAAGTGTGAATGTTCCAAAATGCAATTAGTGGAAAAACACTTCTGGAAAGCGTACCACAAATGCGAGTGGTTTCATATGACGGAAATGAAAATATCCTTTAGAAGGAGGGAAAATCTAAATATACAACAACTAACATGGGTTGTTAATATGACTAGGATTGTGTCTTTGGCTGTTGGACAACAAAAGGAAGTTGAGAACATGAGAAATAATGGTATCAATGGCATATGAGTAAGTGTTTAATCCCCTTAACATTTCTATGGTCGGAACACGGTAAGACATGCCTCATAAAATAAAAATTAAAAATCCAGGTTTTAAACAATTGTGACCCACAATCTCTTTTCAGTTTTATGTTCCAAAATTTGAAATTGTTTTTTTTCCGTTGGATAAAAGTACAGAATCACAGCTTCAAAATGGCATATTATACACTGTAGTTGGAGGAAACATGGGGAGTAATCCCTTTTATTTTATTAATACATTTATAATCCCATTTAAGAGAAAAAGGCATTCAAACATTTTGCATTGATTTTTCACGCTTGCTCTACATCAGTATGCCACTATATGCCACATTTATTAAACATAAGAATGAGAGTGAGTTTTTGTCACAACCCGTCTCGTGGGAAGTGACAGAGCTCTTATAGCACCAGGGCACAAAATAATAATATAATAATAATCAATAATTATACTCTTTATTTAACCATCTTACATATAAAACCTTATCTGTTCATCAAAAATTGGGTCTTAACAGCACGATTTGCCAAGGCAGGATACTCTGAGCGCAGCCCAATCCAGAAATCTGGAAGTGGCTTCTGATTTAAATAAAATTTTCACAGAACAGCTTGTTGCAATTTCGATGATGCTCTCTTGTTCAGATATCGGTAAGTGAACTGGAGGCAGGGCATGAAAGGTATAACGAATCCAGTTGTTAGTGTCATCCGTTTTGGGAAAGTACCTGCGTAATTGCACACACAACTCACTCAGGTGCTTCGCTATATCACATTTGACATTGTCCGTAAGCTTGTTCATTTGCACACACAAATCATACCATGAGGGAAAGACCTGTGTGTTGTCCTTGTTAATGCAGACCGAGAAGAGCACCAACTTCTTAATCATAGCCTCAATTTTGTCCCACACATTGTATATAGTTGCGGAGAGTCCCTGTAATCCTAGATTCAGATCATTCAGGTGAGAAAAACATCACCCAGATAGGCCAGTTGTGTGGGACAAATGAAAATTATGGTCAGTAAAGAAAACTAAGCTTGTCTCTCAATTCAAAAAAACGTGTCAATACTTTGCCACTTGATAACCAGCGCACTTCTGTATGTTGTTAAAGCGTTTCATGGTTGCTGCCCATATCATTGCATAGTGCAGAAAATACACGAGTTCATGGGCCTTGCTTTAATAATGTTAACCATTTTCACTGTAGTGTCCAAGACGTTTTTCAAGCTGTCAGGCATTCCCTTGGCAACAAGAGCCTTTTCGGTGGATGCTGCAGTGTACCCAAGTGGCGTCGGGAGCAACTGCTTGCACGTGCGTTAACACTCCACTATGTCTCCCTGTCATGTACAGATACCAACACATCTTGACCACCAAAGTCCATTTGATGTCACAAAGCTGTCCAGTACTTAAAAATATCAGTGGTTTGCAGAAGAGGATGTCTTCCTTAATTGACCACCCATAAACGTAACGGACATATACCAGGAGCTGTGCCAGGCCCGCCACGTCTGTTGACTCATCCAGCTGTAACGCATATAATTCACTGGCTTGTATGCGAAGCAGTAATTGTTTCAAAACATCTCCTGCCATGTCACTGATGCGTTGTGAAACAGTGTTGTTTGATGAAGGGCATCGTCTGTATAGTTTTTTGGGGCCTTTTCCCCCCAGCGTTGTCCCAGCCATATCCACGGCAGCAGGAAGAATTAAGTCCTCCACAACACTATGGGGCTTGCCTGTCCTAGCCACTCGGTAGCTCACCATATAAGACGCTTCTAGCCCCTTCTTGTTAATGGCATCTGTTGCTTTTATACATGTCTTACTACTCGGAAGTCGTCTTAATTCTATCGCTCAAAAAACTCCTGTGGATAATTTTTCAAATTGGCATGTTTCGTTTCTAAATGTCTGCGCAAGAGTGAAGGTTTCATTGAGTTGTGAGATAGTACTTTTGCACATATAACACACTGTGGCTGAGGAAAGGCACTACTCCCAATATAAGTGAACCCCAAATCGATGTAGTTCTCATCATATTTGCGCCTCTTCGATGGTCCAACTTCCCTGTCTGTTCGGTGCTTTAACTATAAATATAAATGGACTATTTGAAAATGTGAAGAAAAAAATGTAATAAATAATAATGTGAATCACATAACCCCCCGCTATCATCCAGAAGGCGAGGTCAGTACATGTGCATCAAAGCTTGGACCGAGAGACTGAAAAACAGCTTCTATCTCAAGGCCATCAGACTGCTAAACAGCCAGCACTAGCACATTAGAGGCTGCTGTCTATAGACATAGATTAGGAATCACTGGCCACTTTTAGAAATGGATCACTAGCCACTTGAATAATGTTTCCGTATCTACCATTACTCATCTCATATGTATAAACTGCACTCCACACTGTTCTACGGTATCTGAGTCACCTTTTAAATTGTTAACATTTTTGCATCACCCATTTCATATGTAAACTCAGCAAAAAAAGAAACGTCCCCTTTTCAGGACCCTGTCTTTCAAAGATAATTTGGAAAAATCCAAAGAACTTCACAGATCTTCATTGTAATGGGTTTAAACACTGTTTCCCATGCTTGTTCAATGAACCATAAACAATTAATGAACATGCACCTGTGGAATGGTCGTTAAGACACTAACAGCTTACAGACGATAGGCAATTAAGGTCACAGTTATGAAAATGTAGGACACTAAAGAGGCATTTCTACTGACTCTGAAAAACACCAAAAGAAAGATGCCCAGGGTCCCTGCTCATCTACATGAACGTGCCTTAGGCATGCTGCAAGGAGGCATGTGGCCAGGGCAATAAATTGCAATGTCCGTACTGTGAGACGCCTAAGACAGCGCTACAGGGAGACAGGGCGGCCAGCTGATCGTCCTCGCAGTGGCAGACCATGTGTAACAACACCTGCACAGGATCGATACATCCGAACATCACACCTGCGGGACAGGTACAGGAAGGCAACAACAACTGCCCGAGTTACACCAGGAACGCACAATCCCTCCATCAGTGCTCAGACTGTCCGCAATAGGCTGAGAGAGGCTGGACTGAGGGCTTGTAGGCCAGTTGTAAGGCAGGTTCTCACAAGACATCACCGGCAACAACAAACCCACTGTCTCTGGACCAGACAGGACTGGCAGAAAGTGCTCTTCACTAACGAGTGTCTCACCAGGGGTGATGGTCGGATTCGCGGTTATCATCGAAGCGGAGCGGGATCGATTTGTAGGTGGGGGGTGCGTCATGGTCTGGGGCAGTGTGTCACAGCATCATCGGACAGAGCTTGTCATCAGGTAATCTCAACGCTGTGCATTACATGGAAGAAATCCTCCTCCCTCATGTGGTACCCTTCCTGCAGGCTCATCCTGACATGACCCTCCAGCATGACAATACCACCAGCCATACTGCTCAATCTGTGTGTGATTTCCTGCAAGACAGGAATGTCATTGTTCTGCCATGGCCAGCGAAGAGCCCGGATCTCAATCCCATTGAGCACGTCTGGGACCTGTTGGATCGGAGGGTGAGGGCTAGAGCCATTCCACCCAGAAATGTCCGGGAACTTGCAGGTGTCTTGGTGGAAGAGTGGGGTAACATCTCACAGCAAGAACTGGCACATTTGGTGCAGTCCATGAGGAGGAGATGCACTGCAGTACTTAATGCAGCTGTTGGCCACACCAGATACTGACTGTTACTTTTTATTTTGACCCCCCCCCCTTTGTTCAGGGACACATTATTCAATTTCTGTTAGTCACATGTCTGTGGAACTTGTTCAGTTTATGTCTGTTGTTGAATCTTATGTTCATACAAATATTTCCACGTTAAGATTGCTAAAAATAAACGCAGTTGACAGTGAGAACTTTTCTTTTTTTTGCTGAGTTTATGTATTGTATTGTATTCTATGTTACACCACTGACTGTTAACCTCTTAAGGAGCACTACCCGGTGAAATGCAAGGCGCCAAATTCAAAATCCAAAAGTTGAATTATTAAACATTCATCAATATACAAGTGTTGCATAGTCATCAAAAGCTCTGCTTCTTGGCAATATCACAGCGTTGTCAGATTTCAAAAAGGCTTTATGGCGAAAGCACTACATTTGATTGTTTGAGGGTAGCACCTCCAATATTTTTCCATTACCATAAATCAAATCAAAATCAAATTTTATTTGTCACATACACATGGTTAGCAGATGTTAATGCGAGTGTAGCGAAATGCTTGTGCTTCTAGTTCCGACCATGCAGTAGTATCTAACAAGTAATCTAACAATTTCACAACAACTACCTTATACACACAAGAGTAAAGGAATGAATACGATTATGTACATATAAATATATGGATGAGCGATGGCTGACCGGCATAGGCAAGATGCAGTAGATGGTATGGAGTACAGTATATACATATGAGATGAGTAATGTAGGATATGTAAACATTATATAAATGGCATTGTTTAAAGTGGCTAGTGATACATTATTTCATCCAATTATAATTATTAAAGTGGCTAGAGATTTGCGTCGATGGCCGAACGGCACAGGCAAGATTCAGTAGATGGTTTAGAGTACAGTGTATACATTTGATATGAGTATGTCGGATACGTAAACATTATATACAAAATTGTTTAAAGTGGCTAGTGATACATTGTTACATCCAATTCCAGTTTAAAGTGGCTAGAGATTTAAGTCAGTATGTTGGCAGCAGCCACTCAATGTTAGTGATGGCTGTTTAACAGTCTGATGGCCTTGAGGTAGAAGCTGTTTTTCAGTCTCTCGGTCCCAGCTTTGATGCACCTGTACTGACCTCGCCTTCTGGATGATAGCGGGGTGAACAGGCAGTGGCTTGGGTGGTTGTTGTCCTTGATGATCTTTTGGCCTTCCTGTGACATCGGGTGGTGTAGGTGTCCTGAAGGGCAGGTAGTTTACCTCGGTGATGTTGTGCAGTCCTCACTACCCTCTCGAGAGCCTTACGGTTGTGGGCGGAGCAGTTGCCGTACCAGGCGGTGATACAGCCCGACAGGATGCTCTCGATTGTGCAGCTGTAGAAGTTTGAGTGATTTTGGTGACAAGCCGAATTTCTTCAGCCTCCTGAGGTTGCGCCTTCTTCACCACGCTGTCTGTGTGGGTGGACCAATTCAGTTTGTCCGTGATGTGTACGCCGAGGAACTTAAAACTTTCCACCTTCTCCACTACTGTCCCCTCGATGTGGATAGGGGGGTGCTCCCTCTCCTGTTTCCTGAAGTCCACGATCATCTCCATTGTTTTGTTGACATTGAGTGAGAGGTTATTTTCCTGACACCACACTCCGAGGGCCCTCACCTCCTCCCTGTAGGCCGTCTCGTCGTTGTTGGTAATCAAGCCTACCACTGTAGTGTCGTCAGCAAACTTGATGATTGAGTTGGATGCATGCTTGGCCACGCAGTCATGGGTAAACAGGAGAGGGCTGAGAACGCACCCTTGTGGGGCCCCAGTGTTGAGGATCAGCGGGGTGGAGATGTTGTTTCATAAACCATCGCGGTTCACACAAAACACATTTCACAGCAAAAACAAATCAATTACCTTTTGAAGAACTTCTGCTGAGGGCTTCCCAAGTGTCCAATGAAGACAATTCATGGTTCTTTTGTTACATTACTTTTTCTATTATATCCATAAATCTCTGTTTGGTTGGTGCGTTATGATGAGAAAATACAGCGTCCACTCGCCCATTGAACCGTGAAGAGAACTCGTTCAACCTATACACTTGTCCAAGAACAATCAAACATTATTGATAATGAATCCTTAGGAACACTTATGTATATTTAGTATAATATTTCAACCAGAATATAAAAAGGGGCGATAGGAAAGGAAAAAACCACAGCGCGTGCAAGCCTGTGAACGCGCATCCTCTTCTGTTTACTTCTTGTGACCACTTCCTAATTCTTCTATTACCATCCAGATCAACTAAATAAGAATCAAAACACTGTCTAGAGACTGTTGACATCCAGTGGAAGCAATAGGTAAAACACCTATTATTTGAATGAACACTGAATGAGTCCATGCAACTTATTATGTGATTTGTTAAGCACATTTTTGACTCCTGAACTTACATTATTTAAGTTTGCCATAACAATGGGGTTGCATGGCATTTCAGCTTTTAATTTATAAAATGTTCTACTAACAAAATTCCACTTTGACATTATGGGGTATTGTGTGTAGATCAGTGACACAATCTCAATTTAATACGTTTTAAATTCAGGCTGTAACGTAACAAAATGTGGAAAAAGTCAAGGGTTGTGAATACTTTCTGAAGGCACTGTATATTGTCAATACTAGAAACGTGCATTTCGCTGCTGCTGCTTTAACATATGCTTATCTGTGTACTCGACAAGTCAACTTTGATTTGTGAGTTGTTGCACATGAAGCAGACTTTGTCTTGTGTGTGTGTGTGTATATATATATGTGTGTGTGTGTGTGTGTGTGTGTGTGTGTATATATACACACACACACATATATATACATACATACTCACTCACTCACTCGCGCGCTCTCTCTCTCTGTGTCCTTGTTTCGGTTAGAGGTCAATGGATCTGGAGAGTGTGCTGTATTCATTTCCAGTTTCCATTATGTGGCTGGATTCCCATGATGATACATACTTCCCTTTTCCACCCTGACTCTGCCCTCGCTGGCACAAAACGCCTCTGTTGTAGGACCAACAACAGAAAGACCTCAGAGAGAGACTGGACCCAAAATGTTCCTCCAAAAAAGTGTCCCCGGCCAAAGTGCCCCCCAGAAGACAGCTGTTTTTATGACCAGTTTGTCCTGTCTGTGTTGTCAAGCATAAGGGCACTTGTAGTAAACATCATCCCACCTGCACTTACACACTCTCTCTCAATTCAAGGGCTTTATCGGCATGGGAAACATGTTAACATTGCCAAAGCAAGTGAAGTAGATAATACAATACTTTACTCTGAATAAAATGGCGCCGGAAGAAATGGCAGCCGTTTTACGGGCGCCTAACCAATTGTGATATATGTGGGTTTTTTTCGTGTTTTTTGTAACTTATTTTGTACATAATGTTTCTGCAACCGTGTCTTACGTCAGAAAAGAGCTTCTGGATATCAGGACAGCGATCACTCACCTCAGATTAGATGAAGATTTTTTCAACAACAAGCAAGACGCACATGATATTCTCCAAACACCCGGCAGGGCAGACATCCCAGTTATTCGCAAGAAGAAGCGACGCAGGTACAGGGGCAAAAGAGCCGGATGCCTGGTCAGGACCCGGAGGAGGCGATTGGGAAAGCTGCCGTTACCGTCAATACTACTCGCCAACGTGCATTGGACAGTAAATTAGACGAGGTACGATCACGAATATCCTACCAACGGGACATTAAAAACTGCAACATCCTATGTTTCACGGAATCGTGGCTGAATGGCGACATAGATATTCAGCTAGCGGGATATACGCTGCACCGGCAAGATAGAACAGCACACTCCGGTAAGACGAGGGGGGGCGGTCTGTGCATATTTGTAAACAACAGCTGGTGCACGAAATCTAAGGAAGTCTCTAGATTTTGCTCGCCTGAAGTAGAGTATATTGTGATAAATTGCAGGCCACACTACTTGCCTAGAGAGTTTTCAGCTATACTTTGTGTGGCTGTTTATTTACCACCACAAGACAGATGCTGGCACTAAGACCGCACTCAGTCAGCTGTATAAGGAAATAAGCAAACAGGAAACCACTCACCCAGAGGCGGCGCTCCTAGTGGCCGGAGACTTTAATGCAGGGAAACTTAAATCCGTTCTACCAAATCTCCATCAACATGTTAAATGTGCAACCAGAGGGGGAAAAAAATTCTACATCACCTGTACTCTACACACAGAGATGCGTACAAAGCTCTCCCTCGCCCTCCATTTGGTAAATCCGACCACAACTCTATCCTCCTGATTCCTGCTTACAAGCAAAAATTAAAACAGGAAGCACCAGTGACTCGGTATATAAAAAAGTGGTCAGATGAAGCAGACACTAAACTACAGAACTGTTTTGCTATCACAGACTGGAACATGCTCCGGGATTCCTCTGATGGCATTGAGGAGTACACCACATCAGTCACTGGCTTTATCAATAAGTGCATCGAGGATGTAGTCCCCACAGTGACTGTAAGTACATACCCCAACCAGAAGCCATGGATTACAGGCAACATTCGCACTGAGCTAAAGGGTAGAGCTGCCGCTTTCAAGGTGCGTGACTCTAACCCGGAAGCTTACAAGAAATCCTGCTATTCCCTGCAACGAACCATCAAACAGGCAAAGCGTCAATACAGGGCTAAGATTGAATCATACTACACCGGCTCTGACGCTCGTCTTATGTGGCAGGGCTTGCAAACTATTACATACTACAAAGCAAAGCACAGCCGAGAGCTGCCCAGTGACACAACCCTACCAGATGAGCTAAATCACTTCTATGCTCACTTCGAGGCAAGCAACACTGAGGCATGCATGAGAGCATCAGCTGTTCCAGACGACTGTGATCACGCTCTCCGTAGCCAACGCAAGTAAGACCTTTTAAACAAGTCAACATACACAAGGCTGCAGGGCCAGACGGATTACCAGGACGTGTGCTCCAGGCATTGTGCTGACCAACTGGCAGATGTCTTCACTGACATTTTCAATATGTCCCTGATTGAGTCTGTAATACCAACATGTTTCTAGCAGACCACCATAGTCCCTGTGCCCAAGAACACAAAGGCAACCTGCCTAAACGACTACAGATCCGTAGCACTCACGTCCGTAGCCATGAAGTACTTTGAAAGGTTGGTAATGGCTCACATCAACAACATTATCCCAGAAAACCTAGACCCCCTCCAATTTGCATACCGCCCAAACAGATCAACAGACGATGCAATCTCTATTGCACTCCACACTGCCCTTTCCCACCTGGACAAAAGGAACACTTATGTGAGAATGCTATTCATTGACTAAGCTAAGGATCCTGGGACTAAACACCTCCCTCTGCAACTGGATCCTGGACTTCCTGACGGCCGCCCCAGGTGGTGAGGGTAGGTAGCAACACATCTGCCACGCTGATCCTCAACACTGGAGCTCCCCAGGGGTGTGTGCTCAGTCTCCTCTTGTACTCCCTGTTCACCCACGACTGCATAGCCAGGCACGACTCCAACACCATCATTAAGTTTGCAGACGACACAACAGTGGTAGGCCTGATCACCGACAATGATGAGACAGCCTACAGGGAGGAGGTCAGAGACTTGGCTTTGTGGTGCCAGGACAACAACCTCTCCCTCAACGTAACCAAGACTAAGGAGATGATTGTGGACTACAGGAAAAGGAGGACCGAGCCCGCCCCCATTCTCATCGACGGGGCTGTAGTGGAGCAGGTTGAGAGCTTCAAGTTCCTTGGTGTCCACATCAACAACAAGCTAGAATGGTCCAAACAAACCAAGACAGTCGTGAAGAGGGCACGACAAAGCCTATTCCACCTCAGGAGACTAAAAAGATTTGGCATGGGTCCTGAGATCCTCAAAAGGTTCTACAGCTGCAACATCGAGAGCATCCTGACTGGTTGCATCACTGCCTGGTACGGCAATTGCAACGCCTCTGACCGCAAGGCACTACAGAGGGTAGTGCGTACGGCCCAGTACATCACTGGGGCTAAGCTGCCTGCCATCCAGGACCTCTACACCAGGCGGTGTCAGAGGAAGGCCCTAAAAATGGTCAAAGACCCCAGCCATCCCAGTCATAGACTGTTCTCTCTACTACCGCATGGCAAGCGGTACCGGAGTGCCAAGTCTAGGACAAAAAGGCTTCTCAACAGTTTTTACCCCCAAGCCATAAGACGCCTGAACAGGTAATCAAATGGCTATCCGGACTTTTTGCATTGTGCCCCCGCTACTGCTACTTTATGTTTATCATATATGCATAGTCTCTTTAACTATACTTTCATGTACATACTACCTCAATTGGAACGACCAACCAGTGCTCCCGCACATTGGCTAACTGGGCTATCTGCATTGTGTCCCACCCCCCGCCAACCCCTTTTTTACGCTACTGCTACTCTCTGTTCATCATATATGCATAGTCACTTTAACCATAACTACATGTACATACTACCTCAATCAGCCTGACTAACCAGTGTCTGTATGTAGCCTCGCTACTGTATATAGCCTCGCTACTGTATATAGCCTGTCTTTTTTTACTGTGGTTTTTATTTCTTTACTTACCTATTGTTCACCTAATACCTTTTTTGCACTATTGGTTAGAGCCTGTAAGTAAGCATTTCACTGTAAGGTCTACACCTGTTGTATTCAGCGCATGTGACAAAACTTTGATTTGATAAACAAAATTGAAATAAACAATAATAATTAACACTAAACATTATACTCACAGAAGTTCCAAAAGAATAAAGACATTTCAAATGTCATTATGTGTATATATACAGTGTTGTAAGGACGTGCAAATAGTGAAAATACAAAAGGGAAAATGAATAAGCATAAATATGGGTTGTATTTACAATGGTGTTTGTTCTTCACTGGTTGCTCTTGTGGCAACAGGTGCTGTGATGGCACACTGTGGTAGTTCACCTAGTAGATATGGGAGTTTATCAAAATTGGGTTTGTTTTTGAATTCTTTGTGGATCTGTGTCTATTGTCGTACATTTGGCAGGAGGTTAAGAAGTGCAACTGTTTCCACCTCATTTTGTGGGCAGTGTGCACATAGCCTGTCTTCTCTACGGCAGCCTTTCTCAATAGCAAGGCTATGCTCACTGAGTCTGTACATAGTCAAAGCTTTCCTTAAGTTTGGGTCAGTCACAGTGGTCAGGTATTCTGCCACTGTGTACTCTCTCTCTCGTTCTTTCTGAGACACACCGGTCCTGGATGGGGCTTGTTTTCTTCTGCATCAGAGCATTGTCTTTGTTTCCATTCTCTGGTTCAGTGAAAGGCTGTTGAGTTCAGTTCCATGTTAGAATGTGTGATTCTGTTAAAAAATAACTTGTTCTTGTGACAGTGCAGAGATATGTTAGCACATGTTAAACTGTTCACATGGGAGGATTGTTCTTCTCATAAAAACATAAATCGCATACCACAGAAATGAAGGCTATAATATGTTTGGTAGGAAGACTGTTCTGTAAAAGTGCAGACGAGGGAAAACTGGGAGAAACGAAATTGGGCTCATGACACATTGATATGACTCCTTTCAGATGTAGACACACCGATATGAATCATTTTGACACACATGGCTGCTGTAGTATTGACGTCATGTTGTGTGTTTCAGGAGCAGAGACATGACCTGGGCCAGAGCCTGGACTTCCCCTCCACTCTGCCCCCTCTGAGACGAGCCAAGTCCCTGGACCGCAGGACCACCGAGTCTGTCATGACCGTTAGTACAATTTCACTGTCCTCTCTTCTGTCGTTCTGTCTTACTACGTTACCTCTCAGGGTGTGCCTACTCAAACACACACCAGGGAGAGTTTTAAACTGAGAACATTGTAATCAATGAGCGTTGTTTACCTAAGGTGTGTGTGCGTGTTCTTGCATGTGTGGGCTAAGATGAAGGAGCTTTCTCTCCAGGGCCAGACAACACCACAATAGTTATTCTGTTTTCCTAAAGCTGCGGGGTTAGAGGTCATCAGCAACGCCAGGACTTTAGCCCGGCTGAGTTGAGGGGTCGTGGGGTTGGTGGAGTATACGGGTTGGGTAACATTGTGGGTATAAGGGTTGGGTAACAGTGTTAAGAGTATTTGGTTTGAGAAAGGGCCCAGCAGGCCTTAGCTAGTATAAATGTTATGATAATGAGCCACTGTGTTCTATTAAAGCACTAAACCTTTTAACCACGTGGTACTGGAGTTTTTGGCTAGGAAATCATGTCGTTACAGCAGCTTTGGTTTGGAAATGGTACTCCTGGCTTGGCTGAAGTAATGAATGAATGAACCCATATTGGTACACAGGGTGCCTTTGTTGGTTCAATAAAATAGGCCGTCAAGGGATTGTTATAGTTTCATAAAGTTGATTATCTGTTAGTCTGCACCTTGTGAACTTTGACAAATTCATTAAGTATTTTGGGGGGTCTTTTGGTTTCTACTCTTTAGGGCTGTTTTTGCGACCAGGGTTTTTATGACTGGGATGTTAGATGATTCTATTGTAAACTAAAGGACAGTCAAGGGCACTGTGATGGGTGATGTGGTTAGGACATACTGTTTCAGAGCTGGTTGGTTGGTGTCCTGGATGTCCTAATGCAGTCCTCCATGCTACAGGGGCAGCACAGTCTCCTCTCCTTTCCAGGTTATCTTCTTGCTACTCATGTGTTTGGCCATGCCCCTCAGGCCTCTGTGTGTTGGCACCCATTCTGCTGTGTGTGTGTGTGTCTCGTGTAAAGGAGTGTGTGTTTGTGAGAGAAAGAGTGTGTGTGTGTGCCACAAACCAGCACCGCTTCCCCAGGGCACTTTGTGTGTTTTCTTCCACTGTGTGAAACCACAACAGACATTAACTGTTTTACTGGACTTGTACAGAAGGCTCTGTGATGCCGAATGGAGCAGGTACATATTTCCCCTAAACACTGGTCCAGGGTCAGTTATTATTGTATCCTCCTAATGTTTATGGTAGTATTGGTGGTAAGGTAATCTGATCCTAGATATGTGATCAGGGGAAACTTCTACCTCGCGCAGAGCCAGCATGTGGAGGGTGTTTTCCTGCTCTTTCTCAGACATCAAGTTTTGTTTTGAAGGTTGACCAAAGTTAACTAATGAAGGGTCTTTTTGAACCTTACAATTGTTTGAGATGGTCATTTCAAATATTCCAAATTGTCTAAATACGTTACCATCTAAGTAACAAAGTGCAGAAAATGTAGCATGTTGGATTTAAAATGCTTCTGTCAGCTATGTACTCTAGTCGCTTAGTCGGGTTAATTCATACTTTTCTTTCAGCTGTGGGTGCCTGTAAGTATGATCTGTTAAAATTATGCAGTTCTAAGTGGAACCGAGATAGGCTATGTGGTTTTTAAAAGGCTGCAAGTTTAGTATCTGTGTGTTTCAGCATCTCTTGGTTCATCTTGCATGATCTTACTGTGTGGGTTCACTAGACCACAAGTTGATTTAGTTGGCATTTTTAAAGAGTACATTTTATGTTATGCTTTTAGGGATGGTGTGTAATAATGCTGAGCATATTTGTTTGTCATTCCAGCCCGACTTGCTGAACTTCAAGAAAGGTTGGATGGTGAAGCTGGATGAACAAGGACATGTAAGCAATAAATAAACCTACAAACATAACCAGAACAACTGATGTTCGTTTTTTAATGTTTCAGGGAAATTTAAACACTTGAAAAAATAACATTTATCGATGCCATGAGATTTGAAAATTGTACTTTTCTTTTTGGTGAGTTTATCAAAGTAGGCAGTCGGTTGAAGTTCAAACGGTTATCTAAACGTTCACCTATGTCTGTAGCATTCTATGGCCTTTTAGTGCCACGCGTTAGTCAGTCTTTGTTGGCACAGCTTCAATGGGTGACAGTTGAAAGGGTAATGTGGTGCTTCTCTTTTTACAGCAGGTCTGTGCTCTTTTACAACTATGTTTATTGTGTAGACTGATGCTCCAACGCTATATTACACAGTCTAAATGAACATAAAGATTTCATAGAAATCATTACTTTTCAGAGGGCTACCAACATCACTTCAGTCTCCTCTGCTGTCATAGGGGTTTGTTCTTGTCTTTCTCTTTGCTGTGTGTATTGCACACAGAAGCCAAGCTCCCAATGTCATTACTCCATTTCTTAGTTTCTCATAACTCTCACTGGCACTAAATAGATGTTTTATTCTCAGTCTACAGCAGTAACAGAACAGTTTCTGTATTCCCAGTGAACTCTGTGACCTGTGTTCCCTCTCTCCTTTTCTCAACAGTGGAAGAAGTATTGGTTCGTACTGACAGACCACAGCCTCGGATACTACAAGGACTCCATTGCTGAAGAGGTGACTTATTTTTCAATCCATCTAGACTGGTCATTCGTCCTAGTTTAACTGTGACCAACAGTAGCAGTGGCAGTAGTTATATTTAAAGAAATGGAATACATGTTTGCCAATACAGTTTTGGTTTCCTATTGATATCTTCATAAGTACCCAGTTAAAAATATATAATCTCAACTCCTGCAATGCTAATAATAGTCTATTCTGTCTTCCTGATTTTGTTTTCATCATCTGTAATGTTGCTGTATTGCAGGCTTCAGATCTGGACGGGGAGATAGACCTGTCTACGTGTTATAACGTCACAGAATACCAGGCTCAACGCAACTACGGCTTCCAGATACATGTAAGCCCCAATCACTTGCGTCCAATCTCAGATTATCTTTATGTAATAACAATGATTTGCATTTATGTAACCCTTTTTATGTCACTTTTTTTTTTTATTATTAAAAATATCTTCAGTGAATGGACGTAACACACCCTTTTACTATCACCCAATAGTGCTGCAGTTAACTTCTTAGGGATTGGGGCGCACGACACTACCAGGTGAAATGCAAGGCGCCAAATTCAAAATCCAAAAGTTGAATTATTAAACATCCACCCATATACAAGTGTTTCATACTCATCAAAAGCTCTGTTTCTTGGCAATATCACAGCGTTGTCAGATTTCCAAAAAGGTTTTACGGCGAAAGCAGCACATTTGATTGTTTGAGGGTAGCACCTTCACTATTTTCTCATAACCATGATTTCAATAGCCTTCACGGTTCACACAAAACGCATTCCACAGCGGAAACAAATCAATTACCTGTTGAAGAACTTCTGCTGATGGCTTCCAAAGTGTCCAACGAAGACAGTCCATGGTTCTTTTGTTAGAAAAAGTCATGTATTATATCCTTAAATCTCCATTTGGTTTGCGCGTTATAATGAGAAACTACAGCCTCCACTCCTCCATTGAAAACGTGATGAGAACTCGTTCAACGTAAAGCTATAAACTTGTCCGAGAACAATCAAAAATCATTTTAAATGTATCCTTAGGAACACTTTTACGTATATTTACTATTATAAATCAACCGGAATATAAACTGATCTATAAGAATGGAAAAAAACACAAAGCGTGCCTTCTCGGGAGCGCGCGCTGCCTTCTGTTGAATTCCAAAGGGACACTTCCTGGTTTCCTCTCATTCTCTGCTCTAATTCATCCAAACAAATTCTAAACACTGTCTCGAGACTGTTGACATCTAGAGGAAGCGATAGGTACTGCATTCATATGCCCTTATATGGGCATTTTCATAAGGGAGGGGTTCCCAATGAGGCACTCTGTCAAAACCACTTTTTCCAGGACAGAAATTCCCCGGGGTTTCGCCTGCCATATGCGTTCTGTTTTACTCACAGACAAATGGTTAACACTTTTAGAAAATTCAGAGTTTCCTATCCAATGGTACTAAATATGTGCATATCCTATTTTCTGGGCCTGAATGGGAGGCATTTTACTTTGGGCACGCCAGGGTCTCCAAAACGGTCACCTTGTGCGCTACTCCCTAAGAAGTTAATGTACAGTTTGAATCTAACGCCCTAACTGTCCTCCTCAGACCCAGGAGGGCATGCACACCCTGTCGGCCATGACTGCAGGCATAAGGAGGAACTGGATCCAGGCTGTCATGAAAAACGTCAGACCCTCCACTGCTCCGGATGTGGCAAGCAACCACAGCTCCTTCTCCCCACTGGAGGGACTGGTTCGGCCGGACGTGACCCAGGACTCCCTTTCCTCCGAAGCCTCGTCCATGGAGCGAGACCCAGGGCCAGGCCCCAAGAAAAGTCGGGCCCTCGAGCGCCGGCGAGAGGGCCGTTCCAAGACCTTCGACTGGGCCGAGTTCCGACCCATCGCCCAGGCTCTGGCCCAGCAGCGGGCCCAGGAAGCCGAGCCCCTGCAGACTGACCTAGGAGACCCCGATCGGAGCCAGAGGCGGGAAGAACGAAGGAGGAGGTATGAGTCTGTGACTGGTTCCTCCGTGGACCAACCAGCAGGCGGCTCTGAGGGTGGTAGGATGGACTATGAGAGTGGGGGAGGGAGTGAAGGCAGCCCTGGGGGTGAGTGTGGGTGTCCCCCTTCCCTGGAGAGGCAGCAGAAGGTGGAGGAGGAGATCGAGCAGCACTGGCAGCAGGTGGAGCAGACACCCATCAGGGATGAGAGGAGGGTACCTCTGCCCTCGACACTGCAGACCAGGGAGACGGCCGAGCTGGAGAAACTGCTGGAGAGCTACAAGAAAGGGGTGAGTATGGGTTTTGTGTATGTGAGTGCGCATGTGGTTCACTTGAACCGAGATCAATGCAATGTAAAATGTCAGGTTCTTGATAAGTCAGTGCTCTCCTGTGTTTCCTCATTTTCACCTTGTCCATTCTATGGTGCCTCTCCAAGGTAGAAGAGCTGAAGGTGCAGTTGGAGAGCTGTCACCAGCAGCTGGTGGACTCCAACCAGCACAAACATAATCTGGAGGTCCAGCTGAAGACTGCTCTGGAGAGAGAGCAGCACGTCCGCACCGGATACATCTCCCCGGTAAGCACCACAGCTCTAGCTGCTTCTCCTCCGCCTCATGTTTTATTCTCTATAGCCAGTCGTGTTGAGTTCATACCTGAGCTAAGATTTCATCAACTCAAAGTACAGATTGAGCTGTGTTCTTCTTCCATTTCGTAACCTCCTTTGCATGTTGTATTTTTATTGTGAGAAAACATCAAACTGACTGACATCAAAGCTACAAAGCAGCTCCAGAATGTGCCTTTGCATGAGTCCGTTCATTGCATGTGAGGAGAAACATGAAGATCTTGTTTTTATGACTCCTTTTTACAGCTTCTTCTTGTTCATCCCCTCTTGCTGTTATTTTTTAGATGTAGGACAGATGTCATGAACTCATGCTAGTGTATTGAAAATGATGCATTCAATTAATGATTAACATTAGATGGATACGTTTCCTTATCAACGTTCCTGTAATGCTGCAAATGGCATGAATGCGTTAGGCTACTTGACTTCAACAGTACAGCCATAGTTGAAATTATGCTGTTTGGCTCAGAACTGAATAAAAACCTTTTTGCTTGTCTCATTATGAATGTTTTGCATGCATATCATATTTTATTAAACACTGTTCCGACCATCCATTTTTCTGTTAACCGATGTGTGTGCCATACCATTATGCAGGTGTTAGTTGTCCATTGGGTTTTGTGTGTGTGTGTTGTGAGGGAAAAAGAGAGAGCGAGAGAGGTGGTAATCTGTCCGTATGGTGGGGGAATTGATGCTTTTCGAATTCCTCATCACATATTGTGTTGAGGTTATCAAAGACTGTTGGTTTTCTTGGAAAGTATATTAGATTCAGTTATAAGGGGACTGTGGAGAGATGTTTGAGTTGATGGCTATGATGTTTAGAGAGGGAGAGAGGGAATGTAAGCAATTTATGCTGACCTTTGCATTTTTGCTAAAGCCTTCAAAACAGATCATTGACATCCTCATAAGAAAGGAAAATAATACAGTTCCTGTTCATGCTGTGGTTTTTACTGGAACCATACATTTTACCTGCATTACATTTGCAATTACGCAATGTGATGCAATTTGATGAGTGCCTTTTGAGAAATGTTTCTGTTTTTGTGAAAGACACGAAGTGTTCAGAAAAGGAGATTTCAAGAACGTTGTTTATTCTTAGGACCTGGTATGCCACTCATCTCTAAGTAAACCACCTAGCTAGCACTAATATTGCATTACTTACCTCATGAAATAACTCTTAACAATTAATGTGCATGCTCTTTTGTGATTTACTAACTGTGGCCATTAAATCTCTCTTTCCATTGCTCTAATTCTAATAATTTAGCCTAATGATAGAAGCTAGATTCTACCTCTGTTTTTAATCCTTATGTTTAGTTACATAATTTTGTAGTCAAAATTATACATATTATGATTTCATAATGTTTCATTTCTATGAATCCAGAGGGAAATAATTGATGGATTACCTAAAACAATTTAGCTAGCCTTTTTCACCCCTGCTGTGTGTGTTAACCAACTGTCTGGTCCCCTTTTCCAAGCTGGAGCTCCCTTTGGGTCTGGAGGCCGATATCGAGCCCCAGACGAAGAGGTCAGAACTGGTTAATTCTCAAGCTCAGAGCTTAGCAAGGAAGTACCAAGAGACCAAAGAGCTCCTGCAGCTACAAGAACTGAAAAAGCGCAATATGCAGGCACAGCTTGGCCTCTCGCTTTCTCACCTCTCCATCAAGGAACCTTACCTTTCCGACCCACAAAAAACAGCCCCTCTGCACAGCCTGCCTCCGTCAGAGCCACCCGTCGAAAAGACCATTAGCTTTTTGATCAAAGATAGTGCAGACATTATTCAAGAGTTAGAGGACTTGATCTCAGGAAAGCTCCTGACTCTAAAGGGACTGGATAGATTGCTACGATCTCACAGTGAATTCAGTCTGGAGGGTAGTCAGGATATAGGAGAAGAGGGTAGCTGCGAGAGGCTCTTGCAGAGCTGGAAGTATCAGCAGGAGGTAGAGAACGAGACTATGAGGAAGAGCTTGGCCAGGGCGGGCGAAAGCATCCGCAATTACGAATCACGACTCCTGACCATGGAAGACATGCTGGGAAGGGTTCAGAAGCAGAAGGTGGAGAGCCTGAAGAGCTCTTATGGACCACTGTGTCAAAATGAAGAGCACTCTGAAAGCCACGAGATCACAATTAGGACTTTGTCCCAGAGGGTCGAACTTCTAACGAGCGAAAATGGAGCGCTGAACCAGCGCTATCAGGAGATAGTGAACCAACTAACTGAGGCAGATAGAGAGATAGACAGGCTTAAAGCTGAGCTAATCAATCTGCAAGGAGGGAAACAGCACCTACTGGTCCTAGAGGAGCTGAACGGAGTTAGGGCCAGACTAGCGGAGAGCGAAGCCCACGCTATCGACAGGAAGTTCTATGAGAGCGAGCTGAATGAGAAATCTGTGAAGCTTCATGAGGCGCTTCTCACCTTGGAGGTGCTAGGAAACAGCCTGAAGGACACTGAGAGAAGACTGCAGCTGAAAGAGGCCACTCTCAAAGGTCTGGGATTCCAAATGGCCAAGGAAGGTGACGATGTGTCTCCTAAGGAGAAACTCAAAGAGCAGCTAGAGGCCACAGAGGCCAAGCTCTTAGAAAAGGAAGCGCTCCTTCAGTCCACACAGCATCTCTGTAGAGAACTTCAAGCTCAGTCTGTTGAACTTAAAACTAGAAACCAGGAATCTGAGAGACTCCAGAGTCAGAAACTTGTAGAGGCAGAGAATGAGATTAGGATGTTGCTAGCAAAGTTAGAGGCAAAGTCAGCTCGGGGGGAACAAGAAGTGAATGTTAGTGAAGAGTTGATGCAGACAAGTGAGAGGCAGGTAGTAGAAGAAAGTGTTATAAAGCAATTAGTAGGTGGGGTAAAGATGAAGTCTGAGGCCATTAGTCGGGTGTTAGAGGTGTTAGCGAAGGTAGATATTAGTGTGGACAAAACGCTAATTGATATGAAAAACACTTTACATATCACAGACTGCCTTGGGTCCTTTGAAGAGGAGCCGGATGAAGTAAGTCAGAGAGTAATGAAAAGGTTGGTATTCGAGGCAGAGTTCTGTAGTCGTCTGTTAAGTGCTGTAGAGGTTAACCCAGGCGAGACTGAAGGTGAAAGTGCATTTAGTTTTGAAAGGCGTGTGGCAGAGCGTATGGTAGCTGAGAAGAGCATGTTGCTGTTGATGAACAGGATTTGTCCTCGACCAAAGATGGAAGTTGATAATGAGATGACTGCACAGACCATGGAAGCAGACCTTTTAAATTGGTCCAGCTGGCTTGATAACGACACCAACACTCTCCTTTTGAAAGATTTAACAGAGGCATTGCAAGATAAAGTGTTTTTGTTGAACTTAATTGCCTCTACCATTGAGACGTCCACTAATGACAAGCTCCTGTCCTTGGTCCAAGCTAGCTTTGATTCCAGCAAACTAAAGAAACAATGGTCTGAGCACCTTGAAGATGCAGCCACAGAAGCCCACATGTCCTATCTCATCAGCAGGCTGAAGTTCCAACACGAGAAAGAGCTGAAAAAAACAATGCTTGAAAAA
Organism: Brachymystax lenok tsinlingensis; assembly: GCA_030435695.1. Classification (NCBI taxonomy): domain Eukaryota; kingdom Metazoa; phylum Chordata; class Actinopteri; order Salmoniformes; family Salmonidae; genus Brachymystax; species Brachymystax lenok. The sequence goes on along the minus strand of CM059804.1, from coordinate 25,225,216 downwards.
CGTCCGATTGGCAACTCCGACTGTGCCAACTGCTCTCTACTGAGAGAACTGAACCGAGATCTACAATCCAAGATGGCGGATATACAGAATTATCTGTCAAGCCTTGAAAGCCCTATTAGTGAAGATACTAGACCAATAACACACATTCAGATCGAAGGAGAGCCCATTGACTCCCTGGACAAGGCCATACAGCTACAGGACATGGTGGCCAAGCACAAGCTGGAGCTGCGGGAGATCAAGGACGTCTATGCACAGGAAACAGAAAAGCTGAGACAAGAGGTGGCAAAGGTGGCCGAGATATTGCGTCTAGAACGTGAAGAGAACGTGAAGGAGATTGACTCTCTGACTGTCTGCATGGAGAACCTGAAGAAGAAACACGAGATGGAGAGGAGTGTTCTGCTGGAGAAGTTCCACCACCAGATGGATGTCACCCCAGGAGGAAGCTATCTCACTGGGGCAGAGGATGGGACGATGTGCCCTGAGACCTCCACAACCTCCGCCCTCAAGGAGCAAATCCAGGATCTGGTGGCCCAGGTCTCAACCATGACGGAGGAGATTAAGCGTAGGGGAGCGCCAGGGCGACGCAGCTGCCCTCCGGCTGAAATACGACAAAGACCTGGAGAATCTGAAGGTGGAAGCCATTCCTTGTACTTGCTGTTCCTCCGTCCGTGATGCCTTCTGTCTCCTTGTGGCACCCCCCACCCTCCTGACCCCCTCCTACCTGCCCTACCCCCCTTTCCCCTTTAACCCTGCTCTCCTCACTCTGCTTTGTAAACCAGTGTCCTCCAATGTTGCATGGTTGACTAATTCACTGTTCAGTGCATGTGGTTGTTGACACTAGTTGTGTGCTGAGGAACCCATTTTGTTTCACAGGACACAGGATAACTAGAACTCCCAGACCTAGGGCAACTGGGAACGCTGTGAATGTGGGAGGCAACCCTTCTGCCTAGAGAGACTAACCAGAAACTGGCCTACACATGAAATTCAGGCTAACAGATTTTTTTTTTTAAGTCATGTTATATAGTGTCGATCAGCATATTTTCACATCCAATGCTAAATTGCCCCTTATCATACCATAAAGTATAGTTGCTGATGAAATGAGTTCCTCAGAAGGCACAGTTTGATGTGCTTGATTAGATTCCTTTCTTCAATAGGTGTTGTATATTAGTGTCAAAGACCTAATGGTTGAACCCCTTTTTAAAGCTGTCTAACTATTGAGTTCTCAACAGACACATGATTTAGATAATAAGGTGGATATATTGCTTTTTTTCTTGAGGATGAAATCAACTGCATTTGAAGATGCACGGGGCTTACCTTTTTGTCTTTGTTGTGATGTTGCTTTAACTGACTAAACATTCAACTTTTCCCCTCCTGACTTGCTGATTTAACAATTCATGATAATTGATAGGCATTCAAAACATTGCAGAATACTTGAAGCTTAGACGTATTACTTTTTTGGAAAAGTAATGCTTAAAGGGAAGAAATGTAAAGCAAGATCTAATCGCAACTGAAAAGTTTACTAACCACAAGTCATTCCCTGATGATCATCTACCCAGAATCTTGGGAACTGTATGTAAACATATAGTTACCCAGATGTTTTTATATGTCGTAGATCCTATGTTTGTGTATATTTTGACTACAGAGTATTTCCAGGTAAAAATATTTTCCTCCATTGTCATGGTCTCTACATTACATTATATTGTAGATGTGTATTAGAATTACACACGTAATTTATGATCAGGCTCCAACTGTATAGGAATAGTTTTAAGAGCTGTTTTCTGCATATGTTTATTAGTCTTGAATAGAGACTGTTTCTAAGCAGATGGCATGGGTTGTAAACCTCAGGAAAGAAACATGCATGTAACTTCCAAAATAAAGGAAACACTTAAGTAAATTAGGGTTACAATGTATTTTGAAAGCAGGTGCTTCCACACAGTTGTGGTTCTTGAGTTAATTAAGCATTTAACATCTGATCATGCTTCGGGGTCATGTATAAAATGCCCAGTTGTCCATTATTTTGGCTACCATGACTGTAAGAAGAGATCTCTGTGACTTTGAAAGAGGCTTCTCAGTAACCAGATCTCAACCCAATTCAATCTTAAGGGAGATTCTGGAGGGGTGTCTAAAACAGCGTTTTTCACCACCATCAACAAAACTACAAATTATGGAATTTCTCGTGAAAGAAGGGTGTCTCATTGCTCCAATAGAGTTCCAGATACTTGTAGAATCTATGTCAATGCGCACTGAAGCTGTTCTGTCAGCTCGTGGTGGCCCAACGCCCTATTAAGACACTTGTCCTTTATTTTGGCAGTTACCTGTAGATCTTCTAGTCATGTTTACGACATTGTTGGGTGCACAGCTGACATCAAATGCAAGACATATGCTACTCCAGGTCTTTTGTTGCTGCTGGTGATATAATCTTTGTATTGTTGTTGTGTATAGGGATGGACTGGTGGCCGCCAGGTATTTGTGCGGTAGCAGTGCTCTTCCTGGTCGTAGATGGCCACTGTGTGTGCAGGACAGGTTTCATCCCTTGAACAGCACATTCCCTCAGTTAGACCCACACTTTGTTTGCAAATTTCTCAATAGTGTAGTTGTATACTATACACCAGCGACCCCACTAAACAGGAAATGGGCCACACACTAAACAAAGGGCACGTGTTGCTTGTTGTGATGTCACACCAGGAAGTGTCCCCATATATCCAGCCAGGAAGTTGGCTCACTCTGTCTCAACGTTTGTTCCCATCTGGGCCAGTTTCCCGAGCACTGGGGACTTATCCCTGTGAAAACAGACATTCGCTGGAGAGGGAGCATAGGACAGCACCGTTGACTGAGTACTCAGATTAGCAGCGCTGAATAGAGGACGGAAGTAGGTTTTGGGTCGAGCTGGTCGGAAGGCTATTCAAATCCCCTCTTGTGGAAACATGCACTGTAATTATAATAGCATTGTGAATGGCTCTTTCTAAAGCCGTGTTGATCAGGATTACCCCCTCCTCCCCCCAGGCCTCCTTTCTCTATATCAGGGTTTCCCAAACTCAGTCCTGGGACCTCCCCTGGGTGCAAGTTTTGGTTTTTGCCCTAGCGCTACACAACTGATTCAAATATTCAACTCATCATCAAGCTTTGATTATTTGAATCAGCTGTGTAGTGCTAGGGAAAAAATCAAAATGTGCACCCAGGTAGGCCTGGGCGATATGGTCTAAAACTCATCTAAATTCTTTTAAACTTATGGCCGATTCACGATATACAGTACCAGTCAAAAGTTTGGACACCTACTCATTCCAGAGTTTTCTAAATGTTTTACTATTTTCTGCTTTGTAGAATAATAGTGAAGACATCGAAACGATGAAATAACACATATGGAATCATGTAGTAACCAAAAAAGTGTTCAACAAATCTAAATATATTTTATATTTGAGATTCTTCAAAATAGCCACCCTTTGCCTTGATGACAGCTTTGCACGCTATTGGCATTCTCTCAAGGTAGTCACCTGGAATGCATTTCAATTAACAGGTGTGCCTTGTTAATTTGTGGAATTTCTTTCCTCCTTAATGCGTTTGAGCAAATTAATTGTGTTGTGACAAGGTACTGTAGCGGTGGTATACAGAAGACCAGCCCTATTTGGTAAAAGACCAAGTCCATATTATCCAGAACCTAGGCTGAATATATGCCTTCCACAACCATAAGATACACGTATCATTTAATTATTTTATCAAAATAGTTGTACCTATTTTTTTGTAACTTTACATTTAACCAGAACCATGTATAATTCACTAATAATGTAGCAGGCATTATAAAAAATGAACACCTCAAAAACAATCTCTCAAGCACAAGCCCAAGCACTTGGATTGAACTATCATTTCACAAGCTCTGAATTCAAGGCCAAACAGTTGAATTGTTATTAACACAACCTTCTGTCCGTCTCCAACTGTTTGAACAGCATGCTAGACTGTCCACTTTGTTTAGATGCTGAAATAAACAAGTGGCCAGTTGCCAGATCTTTTAAATAATTTTATGCTTATTGCACATTTATAAAACACAGACTAAACAGCTAGTATAACAATCTTTATTTGATTTAAAGGCTGCTAGCGATATGTGGTACTGAGCATTACATTTCCAGAATTAATGTTCATTGGTACATCTGTTTTAGTAGTGTCTGCTCTGCTCGAAATTTTAGGAGTTGAAACAAACAAGGTATGGTTCGAAAGGTTATCTTCTCTATTACAGTAAAATAATGTCTCCGTGTAACGAGTTGAAACCGTTTCAACTCGTTACACGGAGTGGTAAGGGGAGGGGACTTCGGACAAAGAAGCAAATCGAGAGGTTTCACTCTTGACAAAATCTGTCCAAAATAAGCCCTATGTGCTAATTTTGAACCTACGCTTGTCACCTGCCTTCCCGCCGACTCCCATTAGGGCGGAGACCTGAGTATTTTATAGTTATATACAGATCTCTGGTGTAAATGGGAAGGTGCACAGCACAGAAGGAGCGAACGAGACCAAAATGACAACATGAGAACAAGCAGACATAAATGAGAAAAAAAACAAGAAATACAAAAAAACTTGATTCTGCGATACAGGCATTTGGAATATCGCGCAAAAGCATACATTAGAATTAATCAAATTAATTCGATATATCGCCCAGCCCTACACCCGGTGGGGCCCAGGGACAGAGTTTGGGAAACTCTGGTCTATACCACTGAAAGGCAATCCACAGGCAGGCTGGCCCTGCCACCTCACAATGAAGACACATCAGACTCCACTGTCTGTCCCCACAGAATCAGCCTATTATCCATTGTTTTATTTAGTCTCATCTTAACCTCCAACATTCTACCAAAGATTTGTTCAATGGTAACAGATTATAGGTTTTTCAAATTATAGACTTTTACATTTTAGTAATTTAGCAGACGCTCTTATGCAGAGCGACTTACAGGAGCAGTTAGGGCTAAGTGCCTTGCTCAAGGGCACAGCAGCAGATTTTTCACTTTGTTTGCTCGGGGTTTCAACGGTCTTAACCGCAAGGTTACCTGCCGCCCTAGACAGCAAACAATCTCACACTAGACATGAACTCAATTTGTAATAGGTGTTTTATTTGCAAGCGGCCCAGAGTTTACTTAGCTAAAAACCTGGCAGTGGTTGAATACCTTTACTGTTGCAGGGATAATTAGGCTACAGAACAGTCTTCTCAATCACATTACGTTCTCGCTGCCTACGCATTCCTTTAACATATTGTGTATTCTGTTATTTTCTTAACACTTTGTACCATATGCTTATGTTGCTCACGGCTAAATGTGCAGTAGCTAGCTCTGTGTTTGTCATCAATGTCAGTGAATGGATGGTCAGCAGTGGTTGATGCTAGGGCCAGGAGTTTTTCCTGAACTGGACAAGATCTGGATCAGAGTTGATTTGGTTTTAACTAGATCCAGAGTTTGACTTGTCCAGGAAAACATTTTAGGGCCCTCTATACACTATAACTAGGGTCAAGAGTTTTTCATAGTCATGGCACATGGTCTGGCAGGAAAAACTTGTGGCCCTAGCTTATGGTTGCATGTGGACTCACTTTTCCTACATTACCTTCCATTAATAGGCCACCTGTGAGAGGGGCTTTACTGCCATGGAGGATTCCCACCAGAAGGTGATCGACGAGCTGCAGAGGAAACACCAGAGAGAGCTGGAAAACCTACACGAGGAAAAGGAGAGGCTGCTAGCCGAGGAGACTGCCGCTACCATAGCCGGTCAGTAGTAATTACGATAGCAGCTAACGCTATCAGCATTAGCACCTTGGTAATCATATAGGCCTAGTGTCCCTTGCTAGCAGTAGCAACATTAAGTATTTTGTTCACTTGTGTTTGCAAACCCATAATTGTGAGTTACCATTGTCTTTGGGCTCTGGATTTTTCTTTCGAAAACACTGTTACCACTTTTTTTTGTCATAGTCTGTTCTCACTGTCACAAATTAAGTGGGAAACCGTCACCAAAACCGTCATCACTTATCTGTGGGTTGGCCCCATCTTCTGAGGGTTCCCCTTGCTTCTGGGAATTGTAGTTTTGGCAGTCGGGGTAGTTATTTTAGTGATAGGGCAGAGCCCGTTTATTAGTTCTGCTCTCACATATCTGCCATTTATCACTCGACCCCCTTCTTTGCCACACCCTGCACATTGACTCTGTACCGGTACACCCTGTCTATACAGTGGCTTGCGAAAGTATTCAACCCCTTGGCATTTTCCCTATTTTATTGCCTTACAACCTGCAATTAACTGAACTTGAGCATGCATAACTATTCACCCCCCCAAAGTCAATACTTTGTAGAGCCACCTTTTGCAGCAATTACAGCTGCAAGTATCTTGGGGTATATCTCTATAAGCTTGGCAAATCTAGCCACTGGGATGTTTTCCCATTCTTCAAGGCAAAACTGTTCCAGCTCCACGTTGGATGGGTTCTGCTGGAGTACTGCAATCTTTAAGTCATACCACAGATTCTCAGTTGGATTGAGGTCTGGGCTTTAACTAGGCCATTCCAAGACATTTAAATGTTTCCCCTTAAACCACTCAAGTGTTGCTTTAGCAGTATGCTTAGGGTCATTGTCCTGCTGGAAGGTGAACCTCCGTCCCAGTCTCAAATCTCTGGAAGACTGAAAAAGGTTCACCTCAAAAATTTACCTGTATTTAGCGCCATCCATCATTCCTTCAATTCTGACCAGTTCCCCGGTCCCTGCCGATGAAATACATCCCCACAGCATGATTCTGCCACCCATGCTTCACTGTGGGGATGGTGTTCTGGGGGTGATGAGAGGTGTTGGGTTTGCGCCAGACATAGCGTTTTCCTTGATGGCTAAAAAGCTAAATTTGAGTCTCATCTGACCAGAGTACCATCTTCCACATGTTTGGGGAGTCTCCCACATGTCTTTTGGCGAACACCAAACGTGTTTTCTTATTTTTTTCTTTAAGCAATGGTTTTTTTCTGGCCACTCTTCCGTAAAGCCCAGCTCTGTGGAGTGTACGGCTTAAAGTGGTCCTATGAACAGATACTCCAATCTCCGCTGTGGAGCTTTGCAACTCCTTCAGGGTTGTCTGTACAAAAATGTACAATGGATTTAACTTCTTAGGGAGCCTATTAGGGAGCCTATAATATCCTATTTTCTGGGCCTGAATGGGAGGCCTTTTACTTTGGGCACGCCAGGCTCTCCAAAACCGACCCCTCAGCTGCCACTCCCTAACAAGTTAAAATATTGTCTGTGAGTATAACATAACTGATATAGCAGGCGAAAACCCGAGGAATTTCTGTCCTGGAAAAACTGTTTTTGACACACTGCCTCATTTTGAACCCCTCCCTATTGAAAACATCCATATATGGGAGTAAGATTGCAGTACCTATTGCTTCCACTGGATGTCAACAGTCTCTAGACAGTGTTTGGTGATGTTAGGTTGCTCTGGATGGTAATAGAAGAAGAATTTTGAACTAGTCACCAGATGTAAACAGAAGAGGATGCGCGTTCATGGGCTTGCGCGCGCTGTGGTTTTTTTCCTTTCCTGTCCACCAGTTTATAATCCGGTTGAAATATTATAGTAAATATACATAAAAGTGTTCCTAAGGATACCACTCCCTAAGTAGTTAATGGTGCTCCGTGGGATGTTCAAAGTTTCTGATATTTTTTTATAACCCAACCCTGATCTGTACTTCTCCACAACTTTGTCCCAGACCTGTTTGGAGAGCTCCTTCATGGTGCCGCTTGCTTGGTGGTGCCATTTGCTTAGTGTTGTTTCAGTCTCTGGGGCCTTTTAGAACAGGTGTATATATACTGAAATCATGTGACACTCAGATTGCACACAGGTGGACTTTATTTAACTAATTATTTGACTTCTGAAGGTAATTGATTGCACCGGATCTTGTTTAGGGGCTTCGTAGCAAAGGGGGTGAATACATATGCACGCACCACTTATCTTTTTTTTTTTTTTTTTTCCCACTTCGCCTATTTGGAAACTTTTGTGTATGTCCATTACATGAAATCCAAATAAAAATCTATTTAAATTAGTTTGTAATGCAAAAAAATATGAAAAACGCCAAGGGGGATGAATACTTTTGCAAGGCACTGTAACCTTGTTATTGTTATTTATTGTGTTACTTTAATTGAAATTTTTACTTTTGTTTATTTGTAAATATTTTCTTAACTCTATTTCTTGAAATGCATTGTTGGTTAAGGGCTTGTACGTAAGCATTTCACAGTAAGGTCTACACCTGTTGTGTTGGGCGCATGTGACAAATACAATTTGATTTGATTACATTTTTTTTGTTAGCAGATGGTCCGGCTATGCCAGAGCCCTCCCCCAATAACAATGTTCTTTGTTTTGGTTGCCCCAGCGATCGAGGCGATGAAGAACGCCCACCGGTCGGAGCTGGAGAAGGAGCTGGATAAGGCCCGCAAGTCCAACAGCAACACGGAGAACGCAGACATAGAGGAGATATGCAGGCAGCACGAGTAAGTTAAGATATCTTGTAGGGCTGGAAATTGACAGGGACCTCACAATACTATGTTATCACGATACTTTGGTGCCGATGCGATATGTATTGCGATTCTCACAATTCTTTATGTTATGTGATTTGATTGCGATTCGATGTAAAAGTGCTGAAAACTGATTTTTCTCCCTAATTTAAAAGATAGAGAACAAGCTATGAAGGTAAAATAGGGGAGTTTTGGTGCAGGTACAGCCAACTAGCTCTAAAATAATATTGTGATACTGTCAAAATGATACAATATATCGTCAAAAATAATATCCCGATTATGTAACTGTATCGAATTTTGTTTCCCCCATCAGTACTATCATGTCCCCTCAGTACCACAAGCACATTACCATCGCCAAGACCATATTATCTTCAAGTTATCATATCCCCTCAGTACCACAAGCACATTATATACAGTACGCGATGCAAAGATACTCTCCAAGATCATACAATCTTGAACAATAAGCAGGTCAGGTCTCAGGTCTTCATTGAGAGTCAAGACTCAAATTGCCAATTTAGACTATTCTTGAGTCAATGTTTACAATGTTTACTGTTTTTCTTCAGTCAAAACTACTGACTCAAGTCCCCATCGCTCCCAAATAACTGCCTTACCCTTTGGCATACAGACAGGTCCAAAATGATTGCCACCCTTGGTAAAGATTAGTAAAAATGACTGTATAAAATAAATAATACAAATACTGAGCTATTATTGAATGCAACAAAAAAAAATGGCAAATTATATTATTTTAAACTAATACAATTTCTCAGAAATTATTAACCAGTAATCATTTATTTTCTCCAAAAGATATGGGTCAAAATTATTGGCACGCCTGTTTTCAATACCTCACTTGTGAGGATAATGGCATGTTATAAAATGTTTTATGAGATTCAAGAACACATTGGGAGGGATTTTAGACCATTCCTCCATACAGAATATTTCCAGATCCTTGATATTCTTCCTCTGCACTTATGGACTGCCCTCTTTTATTCAAACCATGTGGCCGGATGTGATGCAGCCTGGATTCGAACCAGGGACTGTAGTGACACCTCTTGCACTGAGATGCAGTGCCTTAGACCACACTGCCACTCGGGAGCCCTAGCCCAACAACATCAAAGATCGGCCTCCCAAGGGGCGCAGCATCGCAGTGCTTAAGGCGTCACTACAGACCCGGGTTCGATCTCAGGCGGTGTCACAGCCAGCCGTGACCGGGAGAACCATGAGGCGGCACACAATTGGCCCAGCGTCGTCCGGGTTAGGGGAGGGTTTGGCCGGCCGGGATTTCCTTGTCTCATCTCGCTTTAGCGACTCCTTGTGGCGGGCCGGGCGTCTGCAGGCTGGCTTCGGGCACCAGCTGGACGGTGTTTCCACTGACACATTGGTGCAGCTTGCTTCCGGGTTAAGGTTTCGGAGGACACATGGCTCTCAACCTTTGCCTCTCCCGAGTCCATAGAGGAGTTGCAGCGATGGGACAAGACTGTAACTACCAATTTGGATATCACGAAAATGTGTAAAAGTAATTTATTTTTGTTTTATTCCATCAAATATCCACCACTATATTTTACAGTAGGTATGGGGTTCTTTTCTGCTCATGCGTCCTTATTTCGGCGCCAAACCCACCACTGGTGTGCATGACCAAAGAGCTCTATTTTCAAACTCCAGGCGTTTACATTTATTGGATGACATGAGAATGAAGCTCTTTGGTCACGCACACCAGTGGTGGATTTGGTGTCGAAATAAGGATGCATAAGCATAAAATTAACACATTACAAGGTGATTATTTACAAATGATTGACAAGTATGGCAAGCTAAAAATAGTTAACTTACGGTTGTTGATGTGAAGAAATAAAAGCAGTGCATTCTGTCAGGAATTAGAACTTTGATCAATGATGTCACTGTCAGGTTACCATGACAAGGACGGGGTCAAAGTATCTTTTTTTATGGCTCCTGTTCTGACCCCTCCCCAGTGCCGGCTACGCAGGAGATGTACACTGAACAAAAATATATACGCAACATGTAAAGTGTTGGTCCCATGTTTCATGAGCTGAAATTAAAGATCCCATAAATGTTCCATATGTACAAAAAATCTTATTTCTCTTAAATATTGTGCACAAATGTCTTTCCATCCCTGTTAGTGAGCATTTCTCCTTTTCCAAGATATTCCATCCACCTGACAGGTGTGGCAAAACAAGAAGCTAATTAAACAGCATGATCATTACACAGGTGCACTTTGTGCTGGGGGCAATAAAAGGCCACTCTTAAAATGTGGAGTTTTGTCACATAACACAATGCCACAGATGTCTCATGTTTTGAGGGAGTGTGCAATTGGTATGCTGACTAGGAATGTCCACCAGAGCTGTTGCCAGATAATTTAATGTTCATTTCTCTACCATAAGCCACCTCCAACGTTGTTTTAGATAATTTGGCAGTACGTCCAACCAGCCTCACTACCGCAGACCATGTGTATGGCGTTGTGTGGGGTCGAGCAGTTTGCTGATGTCAATATTGTGAACAGAGTGCCCCATGGTGGTGGGGTTATGGAATGGGACGGCATAAGCTACTGACAATGAACACAATTGCATTTTATCGATGGCAACTCTATGCGAAGGAGATGTGTCGGGCTGCATGAGGCAAATGGTGGTCACACCAGATACTGACTGGTTTTCTGATCCACGCCCATACTTTTTTTGAGGTACAGTTGAAGTCGGAAGTTTACATACACTTAGGTTGGAGTCATTAAAACTCATTTTTCAACCACTCCACAAATTTCTTGGTAACAAACTATAGTTTTGGCAAGTCGGTTTGGACATCTACTTTGTGCATGACACAAGTAATTTTTCCAACAATTGTTTACAGACAGATTATTTCACTTATAATTCACTGTATCACAATTCCAGTGTACATATACTAAGTTGACTGTGCCTTCGAACAGCTTGGAAAATTCCAGAAAATTATGTCATGGCTTTAGAAGCTTCTGATAGACTAATTGACATAATTTGAGTCAATTGGAGGTTTACCTGTGGATGTATTTCAAGGCCTACCTTGAAGCACTAACTCAGTGCTTCTTTGCTTGACATCATGGGAAAATCAAAAGAAATCAGCCAAGACCTCAGAAAACCAAAATGTAGACCTCCAGAAGTCTGGAAATTGCTTACAAGGATGAACCAAATGCCTGAAGGTACCACGTTCATCTGTACAAACAATAGTATGCAAGTATAAACACCATGGGACCACGCAGCAGTCATACCGCTCAGGAAGTAGACATGTTCTGTCTTCTAGAGATGAACGTACTTTGGTGCGAAAAGTGCAAATCAATCCCACAACAACAGCAAAGGACATTGTGAAGATGCTGGAGGAAACCGGTACAAAAGTATCTATATACACAGTAAAACTAATCCTATATCGACATAACCTGAAAGGCCGCTCAGCAAGGAAGAAGCCACTCCTCCAAAACAGCCATAAAAAAGCCAGACTACGGTTTGCAACTGCACATGGGGACAAACATTTTACTTTTTGGAGAAATGTCCTCTGGTCTGATGAAACAAAATTTAGAACTGTTTGGCCATAATGACCATTGTTATGTTTGGAGGAAAAAGGGGGATGCTTGCAAGCCGAAGAACACCATCCCAACCGTGAAGCACGGGGGTGGCTGCATCATGTTGTGGGGGTGCTTTGCTGCAGGAGGGACTGGTGCACTTCACAAAATAGATGGCATCATGAGAAAGTAAAATTATGTGGATATATTGGAGCAACATCTTAAGACATCAGTCAGGAAGTTAAAGCTTGGTTGCAAATGGGTCTTCCAAATGGACAATGACCCCAAGCATACTTCCAAAGTTAAGGCAAAAAAGCTTAAGGGCAACAAAGTCAAGGTAATGGAGTGGCCATCACAACTTCTAGCCTATAGAACATTTGTGGGCAGAACTGAAAAAGCATGTGCGAGCAAGGAGGCCTACAAACCTGACTCAGTTACACCAGCTCTGTCAGGAGGAATGGGCCAAAATTCACCCAACTTACTGTGGGAAGCTTGTGGAAGGCTCCCCAAACCGTTTGACCCAAGTTAAAAAACTTAAAGGCAATGCTACCAAATACTAATTGAGTGTATGTAAACTTCTGACCAACTGGGAATGTGATGAAAGAAATACAAGCTGAAATAAATCATTCTCTACTATTATTCTGACATTTTACATTCATACAACTTTTTTTTTTACTACGATTAAATGTCAGGAATTGTTAACTGAGTTTAAATGTATTTGGCTAAGGTGTATGTAAACTTCCAACTTCAACTGTATCTGTGACCAACAGATGCATATCTTTATTTCCAGTCATGTGAAATCCATAGATTAGGGCCTAATGAATTTATTTCAATTGGCTGATTTACCTATATGAACTGTAACTCAGGATAATCTTTGAAATTGTTGCATGAAGCATTTTCATTTTTGTTTTGTGTGTGTGTGTGTATAAAGGGGAATACTGGTAAGAAAGTGGTAAAAATGGGACTGCAAGAATTACTGCTGATCTCCTCAAAAGTTAAATCAGCTGATCAATCATTTCAGTTGGCCTGAGTCTCTGAGCCTATACAGATTGACGAGAGTTGTAGCAAAGGCAGCGCAACAAGATTACAATTTACATATAATGTACATAAACTTTCAATTTACGTTAGCAAAGGAATGTCATGTGCCGGGAGAGGGTTTGGGGGCTGCAGTTAAAATTTACTGAAAATATCCCACTATAGCCTCTAGCCAGCACGCATGCTTTTAACAAACTATTCAACAATGCAAGCAAGTTTTCATCTTAACCATATTACACCCTTGAATAATGCAATCACACCACATTATACTTTTGAATAATGCAACAATTCACAAGCATGTGCAGACAATTAAAGGGTTTATTTTCTCGTCCATACACTCATAACATTTTTGTTTCAAGACAAAAGCACAGTTACTGCTAGCTAGCTAGGTGAAGCTAACAACGTGCTTCATCAAGTAACGTTAGCCCATCAAAAATGAACTATTACCCCTCTAACACGGATGTAAAAGTACAGTAGGCCTACCTTACACCCATTAGAACAAACCAGGATTCATTTTTATTAACATCATGTGGTAAAAGCAAATTCTGTCTGAAAACGTGGGTAATTCACTGGGGTGTGTAGATCTGCTGTTTTACATGGCTCAGTGCAGCCAGCCAAGCACCATTGACAGTTTTGTTTTTTGTTACTGCAATTTCAGATAACTCAATAAAACAAGTCTCAAATATAAGGAAACAGTCTATACATTTCAACTGTTTCAAAAACATCTGCTATTATGATTTTTACTGTAGGAGTGTTGGGCTCAACCAGACAATTCTGTTTATACTGCCCTGCTTGGAGGGAGGGAAATTGTCGGGCGAGTGTCGTGCGCTACTTCCAGAAGTAGTGGTCGAGACATGAGAAATTGGCAGCTTTACATTACAGTAATAAGTCTATTCTCTGGATTTCTTTCGATGCCTCTCGACAATCTCCTATTTTCGTCAATGAAAATAGTCTCTGTTCATTATGAAGAGGTCTCTGAGTTTATACGGGTTGGGCTGATAATTAGTTGTGATGACATGTGAAGGTATTTCTCCTCACCTGCCCAATCTGCAAAGTCCATGATATCATATGACACATAGTTCACCTCAGTCACAGGTGTAACTGCACATGTCCTATCATTGCATATTATGAAAATGTTTATTTCCTGTCAGTTTGAGCAGCAAAACAGGGTTGGGGGAAAGTTGTCCATCTGTCAAAATGGCGATATTCAAGATAAATAACTTAATTTTGCAATGCTGTCTTTTTCATTCAAGTTCAAACCCAACCCAGAGCCATGGGAATGAAAGGTTGGGCAAAGCCAGTATGTGAATGTGACTGGCTGTGCCTTGCCAGCTGTAACCAGGGCAACCTGGAACTGCGGTGGCGGCTAGTGATCTTGCCAAGGCTGGAATTACAGACAGACACAATTCCAGTTCTGTCAGGCCAAGGGCGTTTCATCAGTCTGTCTAGTGTTTATTAAGGAACTGATTAGGAGCAGTCTGGCTCGGTCTGTCTAGACTCTAGATACATTGAAGCACCACTTCAGTGTCTGGCCAGAACTAAAATATGACGGAAGGAGTTTTTGTAATGTTCCCCCTTCTGTACCGGAGTCTGGCTCCTTACAAGGAGTTTTCCAACTCACCCTACAAAATTGAGTTTTCTATGCTCTGTGCTACTATTTCCTTTGGTCAGCTATTATGAGGGAAAAGATAGCTCAGCATGGTCTTTGGTTGAGTTTCCTGAGTGTTACATTGGGTGAGTGTTTTGGCTTGTATTGTCTGACTTACCAAGTGTTTTCTTGTGTTCCCTCTCACTCTCTCTCTCCCCCTCTCTGTGTTGCAGAGAGGAGCTGTGTTCGTTCCAAAGGGAGATCGAGGTACTGTCGGAGCAGTATTCTCAGAAGTGCCTGGAGAACGCCCACCTGGCCCAAGCCTTGGAGGCTGAGAGACAGGCCCTCAGACAGTGTCAGAGGGAGAACCAGGAGCTCAACGCACACAACCAGGTACACACACACATACACACACACACGCACACACTGATAATAGTCCTCACACTTACCATGACACCTAATGTGCCTGTCTGTAGGAGCTGAACAACCGTCTAGCTGCAGAGATCACTAAGATGCGCTCTATGGCGACTGAAGACGGGGGTGGAGACACCTGCAACGTCACACATGGGAAGGAACTGTACGAGCTAGAGGTAAGCTCCTCTTGAGGTGAACCCAAGATTGGACTTGATTTGATATTAGCTGAACTTTTCCTGTTTATCAAAAGGGTGCATTGCTCTATGCACAGCTGAAATTTGCCACTGAATCTTAGTTTTCCTCTTCCTTGCCAGGTGATGTTGAGGGTGAAGGAGTCGGAGGTCCAGTATCTGAAACAGGAGATCAACTCTCTGAAGGATGAACTCCAGGTCGCCCAAAGAGTAAGTCCCAAGACCCAAGTTACCTACAACTGCTTTTTATAGTTTTTCAATGTATTTTATACTATTTTCTCATTTATTTATGCTGAGGTTGTATTCCTCACCCAACCATCCTAAACTATTTATCCTTTGTCCCGCCAGGATAAGAAGTATGCAACGGACAAGTACAAGGACATCTACACAGAGCTGAGCATCGTGAAGGCCAAAGCAGAGAGAGACCTGGGGAGGCTCAGAGAGCAGCTGCAGCTGGCCCACGAGGCACTGGGGGAACCCTCACTGGAGGAGGTGGAGAGGGCAGGAGGATACGGTAGGAATATAGAACACTTTCTATCCTTCTACTAGATATGTGTGCTACAAATGACACCCTATTCCCTACATAGTGTGCTACAAATGGCACCATATTCCCCACATAGTGTGCTACTTTTGACCTGAGCCCTATGGATCTTGGTCAAAAGTAGTGCACTATATAGGGAATAGGGTACCATTTGGAACACATACCGTTGCCCTGAACACGGACCATTTTTCTCCTTACACATAGCACTATTACCTCTGAGCACTCAACCTTTTGATTGGTTGGTTGTTGTTTCGGTCATGACCAATGTGCCACAATGCCTCAATATTTGAATTTGGTCTCTGAATTTACATAAGAAATTATCTAATGTCAAATATAGTCCAGACTGTCTCCAACTGGCAACACACTGACCCCCTTTCAACAAGCAGCCAGAGTAGTCAATTTATTACTGTAGCGTCTATAGTATACAGTTCAGAAGCTGCACTAGCCCCTTTTTCCAAATTACTTGTCGTTAAAGAAGCTGTCTGTTATCTCTTCAGATATCATGAAGTCCAAAAGCAACCCTGACATTCTCAAGATGGCGGCTGCTGCCGCAAAACGCTCAGAGCGCACCATGAGGTCAAAGGTGCGTCTTCTAAACACCTGAGTAAGACATCTTAAAGTGATTTACACAGTAGAGGAGAAGTTTCCCGCTGCTGAAGGTTGTGTATGGAAACTGTTCAATAGGAACCAAGTGCTATTGACCTGTGACACACTGCCATCTTCTGGTTAACTACTGCATTACACTGCAACTTTTTACTTCCCCAGCATGTGAATGTACTTTATTGGGTGGGTTATTGGGCCTATGAGGATGCAGCAGTTTTGTTATATTACTCTTAAAACCTTGAAACAATCCCTTTGTGCATCTATTTCAGTGTGGGTTAGAATGGTTCTATCAGATGTAGAAAGAAGTGTACCAATACGTGTCAGGAAACCTGGTAAGTGTGGTGAGGTGTGTTTCACCTCTTACTCTCACATGCCGGTGTGTTTCCCCCTTCTGTCCTCAGTCTGTGGCTCGTGACATGCCCTGGGACAGCTAGGGCTGCCTGAGGACCTATAGGCCTACCCTTCTCCTTTAGGTAATTTACCCAACCAGACTACAACGAACAGGATGCCAAAATCACACATCGTTAGTGGGTTTGAATGGGAGCACCTTTTTTTATTTGCCACCATTTGGACCTTACAGAGAAATATCACTTTAACCAGGGAGAGAAATTAGTGCACGTCTCTGTGTGGATCATTGATGATACTCCTCTGTTTGCATCAATCTGCTTCCTCAATGATTCAGTCCTGTCCACATTAAAGTCACAATTAAACCTGGCCATGGTCATTAACAGTCTTTTTTTTGTCTCTTTCTTTCTCTGTCTCCAGAGTCTTAAGGAAGGGCTGACTGCCGAGCAGCGACTCCATCTGTTTGACAAAGACACTAAGGAGTTCTGACAGCGTCGCCTGCGTCAAACCGCTCCACCCACCTTGCTGCATGTTTAGAAAGCCCACTATATTTTAGCTCGGTAATTACTTATTTAGAAACACACAGGTCACCACACACATCGTATATTAAAAAAACATGGTATGAAGATTGAATTTTATGTCTAGACTCAACATTCCATGCACTTCAGTTACTGTGACATTTTGTTTGTTTTTGTTTTCATCGCCATGTCTTACTGTAAATACTCTGTTCTGTTTTTAATGAAGCGTCTATCATGCATACACTAAAAAATATGGCTGTGTAAGCTACTGTTTTATCTCCTTAGTCTGTGTGAATAGCCGAAGGAATAAGTGTAATGTTGTAATGGCTAAACACAACTACATAATGACAGAATGATGACTTACATATTGATGGAATAATTACTTACATAAGCAAACCGTAGGAACAATCTTGCCTTCAGGCCTGCGTATTATGCTAGGTGAGGTCAGTATGCACATGTTAATTCTTCCTTCCACCCCCTTATCATTTCAGCACAGATTAATGTCTGGCTCAGTAAACAAGCTATGGAAAGAAAATGTTTGCCTGCATCATTGTACAAGTAAACTATCTCCTCCATTTGTTGAGTTGTTGGCTTGTATATGATTAATATTAACATCATAGAATATGTTTTCTGAAACATAGGACCATTTTAAAATGACCCCTGGAAGGTGACTGCTGAATAAATGCATAATGGATGGGATTTGCTGATTATACTATAAATATATACATTTATATAATTTTTTTCCTTCTCTGTAATCTTATTGATCCAGCTGTATGGGAGGATGAGTTGTTGGAGTCGGTTTGTATGTAGTCTTGTTCAGTGGCAATCTCTTTGTATTTATTTAAGTGTTTTTGGATTATTGTCTCACATGCCATTCCTTCTGTACTCTACTATTGTAAATATACAGCCAATGTACACCAACTGACAACAGGTTTATTAGCAATAAATATTTTTGCACCCTGTCTTTCGTGGCTTTCATCTACTACACTGTATTAATCATTTTCCAAACTGATTAAACGAACCAGCATTAAGTATTATTATGTAGTTAAATGACACTGATCATCTAGACTTGTTTGCACAGTTCAGATGTGAGAGGACTGCAGTCATATACTGTAGGTTTCCTATCAGTAACTTACACTACACGGTGCATTTGGAAAGTATTCAGACATTGACTTTTTCCACATTTTGTTACTTTACAGCCTTATTCTAAAATGGATTACATGTATTTTTCCCTCAACAATCTGCACAATACCCCATAATGACAAAGCGAAAACAGGTTTTTAGAAATGTTTGCAAAATTATAAAAAAATAAACAGATACCTTATTTACATAAGTAGTCAGACCCTTTGCTATGAGATATTGAGTTGAGGTGCATCCTGCTTCCATTGATCATCCTTGAGATGTTTCTACAACTTGTTTGGAGTCCACCTGTGGTAAATTCAATTGATTGGACATGATTTGGAAAGGCACACACCTGTCTATATAAGGTCCCATAGGTGACAGTGCATGTCAGAGCAAAAACCAAGCCATGAGGTGTCCGTAGAGCTCTGAGACAGAATTGTGTCGAGGCACAGATCTGGGGAAGTGTACCAAAAACATGTCTGCCGCATTGAAGGTCCACAAGAACAGTGTCCTCCATCATTCTTAAATGGAAGAAGTTTGGAACCACCAAGACTTCCTAGGACTTGCTGCCCAGTCAAACTGAGCAATTGGGGGAGAAAAGCGTTGGTCAGGGAGGTGACCAAGAACCCAATGGTCACTCGGACAGAGCTCCAGAGTTCCTCTGTGGAGATGGGAGAAACTTCTAGAAGGACAACCATCTCTGCAGCACTCCACAAATCAGGCCTTTATGGTAGAGTGGCCAGACGGAAGCTACTCCTCAGTAAAAGGCATATGACAGCCCGCTTGGAGTTTGCCAAAAGGCACCTAAAGACTCATACCATGAGGAACAAGATTCTCTGGTCTGATGAAACCAAGATTGAACTCTTTGGGCTGAATGACTCCAGCACCATCATTAAGTTTGCAGACGACACAACAGTGGTAGGCCTAATCACCGACAACGACGAGACAGCTTATAGGGAGGAGGTCAGAGACCTGGCCGTGTGGTGCCAGGACAACAACCTCTCCCTCAACGTTAACCAAGACTAAGGAGATGATTGTGGACTACAGGAAAAGGAGGACCGAGCCCGCCCCCATTCTCATCGACAGGGCTGTAGTGGAGCAGGTTGAGAGCTTCAAGTTCCTTGGTGTCCACATCAACAACAAGCTAGAAAGGTCCAAACACACCAAGACAGTCGTGAAGAGGGCACGTCAAAGCCTATTCCACCTCAAGAGACTAAAAAGATTTGGCATGGGTCCTGAGATCCTCAAAAGGTTCTACAGCTGCAACATCGAGAGCATCCTGACTGGTTGCATCACTGCCTGGTACGGCAATTGCTCTGCCTCTGGCCCAGTACATCACTGGGGCTAAGCTGCCTGCCATCCAGGACCTCTACACCCCCCGCTGCTGCTACTTTCTGTTTATCATATATGCCTAGTCACTTTAACCATAACTACATGTACATATACTACAATCAGCCTGACTAACCGGTGTCTGTATGTAGCCTCGCTACTTTTATAGCCTCGCTACTGTATACAGCCTGTCTTTTTTTACTGTTTTTATTTCTTTACTTACCTATTGGTCACCTAATACCTTTTTTTTGCACTATTGGTTAGAGCCTGTAAGTAAGCATTTCACTGTAAGGTCTACACCTGTTGTATTCGGCGCACGTGACAAATAAACTTTGATTTGATTTGAATGCCAAACGTCACGTCTGGAGGAAACTTGGCCCCATCCCTACGGTGAAGCATGGTGGTGACAGCATCATTCTGTGGGAGACTAGTCAGCGGCAGGGACTGGGAGACTAGTCAGGATCGAGGGAAAGATGAACGGCGCAAAGTACAGAGATCCTTGACTAAAAACTTGCTCCAGAGCGCTCAGGACCTCAGACTGGGGCGAAGGTTCACAGGACAACGACCCTAAGCACACAGCGAAGACAACACGGGAGTGGCTTCGGGACAAGCCTTGAATGGCCCAGCCAGAGCCCGGACTTGAACCCGATCGATCATCTCTGGAGAGACCTGAAAATAGCTGTTCAGCGACGGTCACGTTCGAACCTAACAGAGCTTGAGAGGATCTGAAGAGAAGAATGGGAGAAACTCACCAAATACAGGTGTGCAGAGCTTGTAGTGTCATACCCAAGAAGACTTGAGACTGTAATTGCTGCCAAAGGTGCCTCAACAAAGTACTGAGTAAAGGGTTTGAATACATGTAAATATATTTCCATTTTTATTTGTAAAAATGTTTTTGCTTAGTCTTTATGGAGTATTGTGTGTAGATTGATGGGGGACAAGTTAATCAATTTTAGAATAAGGCTGTAACGAAATGTGGAAAAAGTCAAGGGGTCTGAATATTTTCCGAAAGCACTGTATATACAAAAGTATGTGGACACCCCTTCAAATTAGTGTATTCGGCTATTTCAGCCACACCCGTTGCCGACAGGTGTATAAAATCGAGCACAGCCATGCAATCTCAAAAGACAAACATTGGTAGTAGAATGGCCTTGCTGAAGAGCTCAGAGATCAGTCCAGTCAAACTTCACACAACACTCACATATTGAACGCTGCCCGCTTTCCTACCTTCCCATAATGCTTCACTGTGTTCGCCAGCTGACAAATGCTGTTCTTGAAGTGCAGCTCACGCGCGGAGAGTAGCAAAGTAGCTACATCCAGGGATTTTTTTATATATTTTTTTTAATCCTGTTTACAAATGTGGAATTTTTCAAAGATCTAGTTTGGCGTTTTATGGTACTAGCAGATGGGGGTCTTGAACGAGATGTTGGGTGGGACTCATTGTTGAATTGGACGTTTCTAAAGCCCCCCCACTCCTTCCCGTTTGGGTAAGTTTCAGTCTCCGGCAGCGCA
The DNA here is from genome assembly GCA_030435695.1 of Brachymystax lenok tsinlingensis. Lineage (NCBI taxonomy): Eukaryota > Metazoa > Chordata > Actinopteri > Salmoniformes > Salmonidae > Brachymystax > Brachymystax lenok. The sequence continues at coordinate 25,203,986 of CM059804.1, read as the reverse complement.
GTATGCTCCCTCTTTTGTTTCATATGAAGGGGCCTAGCAAGTTAGCTTAGCAAGTTAGCTAACCATGAAGAAGTCAACGAGGGTAGTTAGTTAGCTATATTCGCTAGATGCATCACTCCGCCGTTATGTGCGGGGAGATCGATCCCCAAAGCTGAGTGGCACTATAACCAGCAAATTGTCAAGTATTGTATAATGATAGCCACCAGCCATCCACCCATTATTTCACAATAAGCTAACGTTGCCATATCAGCTACAAATGAACTTGTCATGTCAGATCCAGCGCAGAGCATTAGCTAGCTGGATAAGTGCAGTTTGTGGTCCGCGGTCAACTAACGTTAGTTTGCTAGCTATCTAACTTTGGCGTAGCACATCGCGAACTGGCTACATTTGATAACCAAATGATCCTGTTTACTAAGTGAACGTATCATGTATGGTTAATGTAATAACTAGCGAAGGAGCTAGCGGTTCTTGTTGTGGCACGGATCATTCTTCCCATTTTGACTGAGTGAAGACTAATGTAGGTAACGCAGGACTAATAGCTCGCGTCTGTCAGCTGTCATTCCACTTACTAAGTTTAACTAACTAGCTAAACATAAATGTACGTGCTATTCGTTTATAAGAAGGCAGAGGATTTCGAAGCCAGCTGTAAACTTGTGTTACTTTCTCTTAACACTATTTTAGTGCATTTCCAGCAAACACTTTTCTGACTTGACCACTTTTTCCAAGTCAGCTTGGTAACTAGACGCTAGTGCAATTTGGCTGTTCTGTATTTACTCATTTGCATAACTCGCGCGACACTAATTCTTCAACAGCACGGACAACTGAGTGAACGTTGACCGCCAGCGAACACGTTAGCTAACCTTTTAGCTCTGACTTCTGTGTTGTACTTTTGAACACTGAAAGTTTGCACTTCGGAGATTTTACTGAAGACGGGCACATTTAACTTTCTAGTTAGCAAATTATCTAATCTACTTGATATAGCTAGTTACTTGTTGATACGTTACTATGTAGCTATAGTAACGTTAGCCAGCTAGAAAGATAAAGACAAAGTTAAAATCCACTGCTGGCAAATGTGATTCCGGATGATGGAACCTAGCCTGGAGACCCGACGTTGAATTGCATTGGATTCAACGTCGGGCATAAATGAGGGTTTGGATCAGGAAAGTTTCCTCTCATTAACGTTACCTCTACAGGCCAGAACCTTGATTAACATGACATTTTAACTTACTTTACCGGTTGTCTGTGCGATTGGTCCTTTTGGAGGTAGGAATGTGAATCAATATATCCACAAGAAAGTGCAATTACATCAACTTTTCAAAGTGCTGGTAGTGCATTCAGATTTATCACCTGAACCATATAAACATGTGCATGAGCTCGGCAAGTATCAATGCTCTTTGAAAAGTTGATGTATTTATACTTTACTATGGATATTTTGTCTCAAATTTCTACCTGCAAAAGGACCAAGCACACGGACAACAATATCATTTTATTTAACATTCTGGCTTGTAGAGTTTGTAAGAGGAAACTTTCTTGATCCAAACGCTCATTTTTGGGGGACGTAGAATTCAAAGAAATTCATTGTCAGGTTTCCAGGCTAGATGGAACCCAATCTTGACCTATATCCAGTGAGGTCATCAAAAATAATTTAAATGTCATGTATTTATCTAACCTTTTCTGTATTTCTGCTCAATTTCAGTTGCTATGGAGCAACCACTGGGGGACTCTGATGATTTACAGCCCCAAGACCTCTCCTCCACCCGTAGCCTCCCTGCTGCGATAGACCTGACCAGAAAAGGTGAGGATTGCCTCGTAAAAGCCAACTCCATGGAGGCCCTACAGGTGGTCAAGCCTCCAAGCTGGTACCCAGGCTCTGGGAGCAGCAAGGGACTATCCTTCCCAGAAACTGACCCCAACCACAGGCTTCAACCAGGAGACCAGATCCAGCCTAACGATGCCTTCTCCAACACTACAGTCACCCTCTCCTATGTAAGCCGGTCTCATATCTTTTCCACTCATGACTCTCTCTCTCACCATTCCTCTCTCTACGGAGTACCGTCAATCAGCAAGTTCTCAACAATGGATGGCTACCTGCAGCAGATGGACAGTCCTCTGGGCTTAGTGCCTCAGTCTGAAATGTTTGACTCTATGCCTCCAGCCCAGGTGATGGCTGAGAATGTGGCAGGGGTGTGTATTATGCAGCAGTGTCATGAAATCAACAGCAGTCGAGTTGCCAGTAATGGAAGAGTGGAGAAATACAATCCTCACCAGAGAGCGAGTTCAATGGAACACAGTCTTTCTCAGGACACAGACAATGCAGGACTGCAGAATGGCAGGAGTAGCAGCAGCAGCAGCTGGTCTAATTCTGCAATATGTATCGATTCCTCTCCAGAGCCTCTCATTACAGACATGGAGGAGGAAGGACAGAGGGCTGACTCAGAGGTTCTTTTTCTCATCTCATCTAGAACGGAGGAGCCTGTCCTCATCCAGGACAGCATGAGTCCCAGGGACCTGTGTTCTCATAGTAGGGAGTATATCAGTCCTCTGGAGGACACGGTCTCTCCCTCTGCTACCTCACTGGATGACGTAGAGAATATGTTCATTCTGCCTCAGGCCTCCTGCTCACCCAGCTTTGAAAATGATGGTGATAATGCACCAATGTTAGATACCAGCAAGGACTACCAGCAGCCAGGACATAAACCCAAGGCAGATTCAGAGCCTATTGTTGACTTGACAGAAGTCAAGAGCACTCTGCCAGAGGTTTTAGAAAAGAAACCAAAGGAGGTGGCTGCTTCTCACTTGAATGGTAATGCAAAGGCAGAGCAGAGGACTTTTGAGAGGAAAACACTTCCCCCTCGCTCTGGCAGGGGAACTAGGTTAGAGGCCATAGTGATGAACATAAACCCTAACTGGTATAAAGTATCCACTAAGAAGCCCAAGGCCTCAAAGACCCAGACTCTGACAAATCCCCAGACTCAGTGCAGTCCATCTAAAGCCGATGTTAGTCCTAACAAACAGACCTCGTCTGTAGGGAAGAAGAAAGTCCAGAATAAAGCAGCATCTAGCTCAGAGGGAGAGACTAAAGTAAAAGCAGCCGCAACGAAAGACCGTATGGGTAGCATTAACAGGAACACAGACAGTTGTAAAGAGTCTAAGTCAGATTCTGAACACACCCGTTTTTCCAAATATCCACACAACCACAGCACATCTCCAAAAACCTCCAGCCCACCATTTTCTCCAGTCAAAGATTCAGAGAAGGAGTCGCAACACAGAGAGTCAGATCCCGAGCCCTCCGAGGTGGATATACTGACCGTATCACCGCCACTTAAAACATCTCCCAAAAGCCCCGGGAAGCATAGAGCTAAGACTGCATGCAGGGAAGCATCTTCTCCCACAGCCAAAACAGCGAAGGCGACCCCCACTCCCAAGAAGAAACGGAAGAAACCCAGACTGGGCAAGTTTTCATCTATGTTCTCCCCTCAGGAGCCTGAGATAAAACTGAAATACGTCAACTACAAGGAGGAAAAGAGGGATATGAGGAGGGACACATTCTCTCCTTTCATCCACATGGGCCTTAAACCCTCCTCCACCTCCCCTGCCAACTGTACTGTCATCAACTACCCAGAGGAGGAGAAGCCCAGGCAGAAGAAGGGTCAGGGGCAACAGCAGGCTGGAGGCTCAGGGTCTGGGGGTTTCATCCCTGGGGCTGTACCCTCCACCTCCTGCCTCCAGCTGGGCCGCATCTCCACCCATAGCCAATACCACAGCTCCCTGGTCTGCTGCCTCTGTAGAGGCTCAGCTAACGCCATGGACTTGGGGGACCTCCACGGGCCCTACTACCCTGAGGGATACAGACCCAGCGCTAAACCCCCTGCTAAGACCCCAGGCCTCAAAGAAGAAGAGGATTTCAGTGACTCTGACTCCTCCTGCAGCATGAGAGGCCGGGGCAGAAAGTGTGCTCGCCCCCCGGGGGTCCCCTGGCCCCACAAACCAGGTCCGCGGCTGAACCAGGATGGCCTGCTGGGGAGGTGGACTAGCGACAGTGACCCTTCAGGCAGCCCTGCAGCAAAGAGGGCCAGGATTGAGAATGGGACTGGGGCTGGGGTTACATCTGAGGCTGCAGTAGAGGACTGGTACAGCCCCCCTGTGGTGCCTCTAGACCAGTGTGAGTACTGGCTCCACGAGGACTGTAGCATCTGGTCTGCAGGTGTGTTCCTGGTGAAGGGGAGGGTCTACGGTCTGGAAGAGGCGGTCAAGGTGGCTCAGGAGACGGTAAGTTTAAATCCTGCAGCCCAGGAATAGATGTGCATCTATGTTTAATTGAGTTTCTATTGATTTATGATTGGGGTGTATACGTTGTATTCGGAAAGTATTCAGACCCCTTTACTTTTTCCACATTTTGTTACATTAGCCTAATTCTAAAATGGATTACATCGTTTTTTCCCCCTCATTAATCTACACACAATACCAAATAATGACAAAGCAAAAACAGGTTTTTAGACATTTATTAAAAATGGAAATATCACTATACGTAAGTATTCAGACCCTTTACTCAGTACTTTGTTGAAGCGCCTTTGGCAGCGATTATAGCCTCGTCTTCTTGGGTATGACGTTACAAGCTTGGCACATCTGTATTTTTTGCGCTTCTCCCATTTTACTCTGCAGATCCTCTCAAGCGCTGTCAGGTTGGATAGGGCGCATTGCTGCACAGCTATTTTCAGGTCTCTCTAGAGATGTTCGATCGGGTTCATGTCCAGGCTTTGGGTGGGCCACTCAAGGACATTGAGACTTGTCCCGAAGCCATTCCTGCGTTGTCTTGGCAGGTTTTCAACAAGGATCTCTCTGTACTTTGATCCATTAATCTTTCCCTGTCTAGTCTCCCAGTCCCTGGCGCTGAAAAACATCCCCACTGCATGATTCTGCCACCACCATGCTTCACCGTATGGATGGTGCCAGGTTTCTTCCAGATGTGAAGCTTGGCATTCAGGCCAAAGAGTTCAATCTTGGTTTCATCAGACCAGAGAATCTGGTTTCTCATGGCCAGAGTCCTTTAGGTGCCTTATGGTTATTTCCAAGCAGGCTGTCGTGCCTTTTACTGAAGAGTGGCTTCCGTCTGGCCACTCTACCATTTAAAAAAAATTAATAATAATAATATTCAACCTTTTTATTTAATTAGGCAAGTCCGTTAACAAATTCTTATTTACAATGACGGCCTACCGGGGAACAGTGGGTTAACTGCCTTGTTCGGGGGCAGAACAACAGATTTTTACCTTGTCAGCTCAGGGATTCGATCCAGCAACCTTTCGGTTACTGGCCCAACGCTCTAACCGCTAGGTTACCTGTTGCCCCAGATTGGTGGCGTGCTGCAGAGATGGTTGTCTTTGTGGAAGGTTCTCCCATCTCCACAGAGGAACTCTGGAGCTCTGTCAGAGTGACCATCGTGTTCTTGGTCACCTCCCTGACCAAGGCACTTCTCCGATTGCTCAGTTTGGCTGGGCGGCCAGCTCTAGGAAGAGACTTGGTGGATCCGAACTTCTTCCATTTAAGAATGATGAAGGCCATTGTGTTCTTTGGGGCCTTCAATGCTGCAGACATGTTTTTTGGTACCCTTCCCAGATCTGTGCCTCGACACAATTCTGTCTCGGAGCTCTACGGACAATTTCTTCGACCTCATGGCTTGGTTTTTACTCTGACATGCACTGTAAACAGTGGGACCTTATATAGACAGGTGTGTGCCTTTCCAAATCATGTCCAATCAATTGAATTCACCACAGGTGGACTCCAATGAAGTTGTAGAAACATCTCAAGGGTGATCAATGGAAACAGGATGCCCCTGAGCTCAATTTTGTCATTATGGGGTATTGTGTGTAGATTGATGAGGGGGAAAATGTATTTAATCCGTTTTAGAATATGGTTGTAACCTAACAAAGGGGTCTGAATACTTTGACTGCACTGTATGCAGTGTTCTTTATCTCCCGTAGGGAATATGTCTGTCGTTTAACCATATTTTTAAAATTTTACATTTATCATGTTTTTGTAGTACAAGACTTCTGTTTAGCAATGTAAAATATTATAGCTGCTTGTCGTTTGGCCTCAGCCTGTAACACAACACAACCAATTAATTATATTTCATGTTTTCAGACATGTTCTCGCTGCCATAACCCGGGTGCCACGTTGGGCTGCTTCTTCAAAGGATGCCTCAACAAGTATCACTACAGGTGTTCTCTACAGTCAGGTGAGTCTCCCCCTCTGCCTTGTCCCCATCCCTAGCTGGGACCCTTCTACGTCTGCTTAGTAATAGGCCCAGTTCCAATACTTATGCCAAAGAAGGGAGGAGGGAAGGATGGAAGCATCTCAACCAGGCATCTAGGACTAGGGAATATACTGGGTCCTCACATAAGTCTGCCGTGGTTCTAATGCAGGATTGTGTGTATAGTCACTTCCTGCTGTGTTGACACCTATTAGTTCTCCAGCCGGTCACTAGCTGCTACAACATCTGACTGATTATGCCGAGTCCTCATAGTAAACATGACCCAGCCTAGTCTAGCAGCCGAGACACAAGGGTATATTCATCGGCAAGCAAACGGGCTGAAATGGGGAGGGACCTACCTGAATTTGTCCAATAAGAAACGCTTGTTTTCGTCTTTCCGTTGTGCACCGTAGCAAATAAACACCCAAGAGCGTTAGACTTTTGGGTTGCAGTCAGCCCAGAAGTTTGAGCTACCTCAGTGACTAATGACTGATGTTCGTAGTCTGTTCTGAGACGTGATCTATCATAATGTTGCTTTATATCTCTGTGTTTTATTAAAACAGACATCCAGCCGTGTTCCCTGATTGTCTATTTTGTGTGCCGAATGCCATGTTGTGCCACAGTCTGGTAGAGTGGTGTTTCATTTGAAGGTTAGGCCTAGTACTGTGGTTCAATAACAGTAAAGGCACCCCAGCTCCACGGACGTGCCCTGTGTGTTCTGTAAATGGCTGTTCTAAGTGGAGGTGTATGTTGCAAGCTGTCTGTTACAACCTATCCCTTTCTGTAGCCTGTTGGTGTGTGTGTGTGGAAGCTGGTTCGTTTGCTATTGAGCCATCTGATGAATCACTGTCTTTATTGATCCAAGCATTCTTCTCCCCACAGATTGTGTCCTCAATGAGGAGAACTTATCCATGAAATGCACCAGGCACAAGGTATGTGGTTGATTAATTGAAGTGACTATGTTTGATCCTTACCAAACCGCTCTCTCTCTCTCTCTCACTCAGTGGTTGTCAGTGATTTCAGTCTCACTGTATTGTACAAATATTGTCTTTGTGGAAGAGTTGAGGCTGGCATGAAGCCAACAATTTAGCAATCCTCCATTTTATGATTTACTGTATATCGCTAAAATGAAGTAGGGCTTCAGTTCAGCATTGACTTTTTCCACATTTTGTTGTTACACCCTGAATTCTAAATGGATTAAATATATTTTTCGCAACCTTACACACAGTAACCCATAATGAAAACAACATGTTTTTAGAAGATTTTGCACGTTTATTTAAAATGAAATACAGAAATATCTTGTTTATTTATGTACACCCATGAATCAGTACTTTGTAGAAGCACCTCTGGCAGCTGTGAGTCTTTCTGAGTAAATCTGTAAGAGCTTTCCACACCTGGATTGTGTATAATTTGACCATTATTCTTTTCAAAATTCTTCAAGCTCTTTCAAATTCCTTGTTGATAATTGCTAAACAACTATTTCAGTTCTTGCCATAGAGGCCACTCAGGAACATTAACTGTCTTGGTAAGCAACTCCAGTGTAGATTTTGCCTTGTTTTAGGTTATTCCCAATCTGGCCCTCATACCATCATGGCCACCTAATCATCTCCAGCTTCCAATTGGCTCATTCATTCCCCCTCTTCTCCCCTGTTACTATTTCCCAGGCCGTTGCTGTAAATGTTCTGAGTCATCTTACCTGGTAAAATAAGGGTTAAATAAAAAGTATTGTCCTGTTGAATGGTGAATTAATCTCCCAGTGTTTCGTGGAAAGCAGACTGAACCAGGTTTTCCTCTACAATTTTTTTTCTGAGCTTAGCTCTATTTACATTTATTTTTATCCTGAAAAACCTTCCAGTGCTTAACGGATACAAGCATACCCATAACATGATCCACCACTGTGCTTGACAATACGTAATGTGTTCATGTATTTGGCCAAAACATAACACTTCTGTATTCAGGCCTATTTGTTGTGCAGCGTTACTTTTTAATGCCTTGTTGCATACAGGATGCATGTTTTGGACTTCAATGTTGTTGATCCATCCTTAGTTTAATGGCTGTGATAGTTTTCTCCTATGTAACTGTTTTAAAGTCACCTTTGGCCTCATGGTGAAATCCCTGAGCAGTTTCCTTCCTCTCCGGTGACTGAGTAAGAAGGACGCTTGTATCCTTTGTGGTGTAGTGATACACCATCCATAGTGTAATTAAAAACTGCACCATGCTCAAAAATATATTCAATGTCAGGTTTATATATATATTTTTACCCATCTACCAATAGGTACCCTTCTTTTCAAGCCATTGGAAAACCTACCTGTTCTTTGTGGTTGAGTCTACGTTTGATATTCACAGCTCAATAGAATTATCTGTAAGGTCACTCAATGTGTGGGGTACAGGGATGAGGTAGTCATTGCAACTTATTATGTGCGTTGTTAAGAACATTTGTACTCCTGAACGTATTTAGGCTTGCCATAACAAAGGGGTTGAATACTTATTGATTCAAGACATTTCAGCTTTTCATTTTTAATTGGTAAAAAAATAATACACTGACATTATGGGTTATTGTGTATAGGCCAGTGACATAAAATCTCAATCCATTTTAAACTCTGTCTGTAACAACAAAATGTGGAAAAAGGTAAGGGGTGTGAATACTTTCTGGAGGCACTGTACACAGTCCTAGAAAAACCAGAAGGGAATGAACATTGGGATTGGATTTCTCCAGCCCTTAGCCACCGCGAGTATTGTACAGTACACTGATCTACTTTCACTGTTCCATGTGTACGCGTTCCTCCCCAGAACAAGTCATTCAAAGGCCCTCCTGGGAACAGAAGAGATGACCGGTGACACAATCAGGACACAGACTACACATGGTCAGTGGTTCTGTTACATTATACACAACAGCACCACCTCTCTTCTGGTCTGTGTCCCCACAAAATCCAGCATTCCTGACCTGTGTGTGCGTGTGCATCACACATCATAATTTATTTTTTTACATTATTGTAATGTTCTTTAATAATGACGGTAGTGGGGCATTTCTGTGTATATCCAAATCATGAAGTGCTAAATGTTTAATTATCTTTGTTTGGAAACATGAATGTGTTTTTTTTTCTTCCATTCCAGGGTGTTCCGCAGGGTTTCTCCTATGAGCCCGCTAACCGTGGCGACACTGGAACACTGTCCTCTGATTTGAAAGCTGGCTTTCTACTCCTCCTGCTTTTTGTCCTGTTGCCTTCAACATGTGATACACTGAGCTGCACAGACTATGCAGAAGACCACGGCTGTCCTAATGTCCTGTTACCTCTGTCCTACTCATGGGGCTGAACAGGTTACAGAGGCTGCTAGATGGGCCAGTGACTGAACAGAACAGAGGAGTTGGGTGCGGGGCCCAAAGACGAGGTCACCATTAGAAGAGAAATGTGTTCACGTCGCTTACAGTGGCATGCAAAACGTGCTATTGCTTTGTAATTATTTATTAGGAAAAAGGATTGTCCCCTTTTTTATTTAATGTTGACAATACAATTGGAGATATTTAATTTTGTAAAGATTTGAAAGTATGTGATTTATATATTGGTTATTTATTTTTTGGGAATCTTGTTGCTTTTTTAAAAACTTTGCAATTGACCTGGAGGTGTGTTTGTTTATTGAAGGCCGTTTGGGTTGTGTTATTTGACAGGTCAAATAGGGTTATTTAACCTGTGTTTTTGACACGCAACGACCCGAACAGACTTCCATAGTTTGTGTGTGTCCAAGTTATTAGTAAGAACCAATGCTAAAGACTCCACTTGGTAGAGGAAGGGATGGTTGAATACAGAATGGTCTAGTAAGAACCATTTCTGATTACAATACAGGTACTTGATAATATCTATTCATAAAGACCATACTTTGCTACAAGACTCAGTTGACAGGTTTATTCTTATGTGATGAAAATAATACCGGATTCATCTGATTTTAGTTTACAATGGGCGGGAGTAGGCAAGGTGTGCATTTCAACTGATTGTACTTGCACTATGTTTTGTTAGCACATTTGTATAGTGGAAATTAAGAATTGAGGGAACTGTAGCTTGTGTGTGTTGTTCATTCATCCTGTGAATGGACTTCCTCTAGAGGCTGAAAGAACTTTGGAGTGGCACTTGCCATGGCTGCAGTATTATCTCCAAAGCGGACTCACCCTGGCCAGTAGCATCTAATTCAGTCACTGCCCCACAGTTGTTGGTATCGTCACTAGAGAGAACTTGTTCATCTGTTTTCATTCCATTGACACCATTCCTGTATTTATCTCACTGACACAGCTGTCCGAGACTAAAGTGATTGGTCCACACCTTCATTACCGGTCATCTGCTCTTGACTTTCCTCTTCTGTTTCTTTACTGAGACTACACTATTATATATATATATATATATTTTTCTTCTAGAATTACATTTACAATGATAATGCAAGCCAATACTACCTATACTCACAATACCTTACACAAGCATTATGTGTTTGAACAAGGGCACATGCTAGGACCATTCAACCATCACATGATGTAAACTGACTTGATTTTAGATTACCCCTGTCTGTAGAATTCCAACAAGTATAGGCAGAAGCGCTGCAGTCAGTCTGTACTTTCTAACCATCGACCACATTTTGGGCTTTACATCAACCTTGACCAGGTAGCTGTTGATTTGGTCAGAATGTTTATCTTCAACCTTCTCCATTCACCTGTCTGAAGTCATCCCTCACCTGAACTCTCCTAAAGCCTTAGCACTGCTACTAGACCTCTATATTGTCCTACTCATCTTCACCAGCTTTGTTGCAAAGACAAATCAGTGGGTGTCCAGTACATTGCCTTCTGTTGGACATCCACACAACTAACCAGGGCAGCTCGAATGCTCCTTCTGCTGCAGATGTAAACCAAGCAGGTCTGATAGACTATATTTAGAGATGTCACTGTGGTTGGTTGATGTAGGTTGTGCTGTCTGGCGGTTAGTTTCTAGATGTACTTTTCCATAGTGACAGTAGAGGCAGTGCTGTTCTGTCTGAGACCAGTGAAGTCTGTACAGGGAGACCGAACAGCAGTGACGGTGAATGTTACAGCAGGCCGCTCCCCGGGAGAGGATTCCTCACACAGCAGGAGATACACGTCTGTACCAATATCCACATTAGTATAGCACCTAGAATGAAGCAATGTATTGGGCATGCAATCTAAGTGGTATGGCTATTGGAATGTAGCTAGCTACACATCTGGTTATATTGTGCCATCTGTCGTTTTAGTTTATTTTTTGTATGTGCTGCGGTGGAACAGATTTAGTCATACTTAGCAAAATGAGCGCCAAACCCTTTGCTGTTCATTATTGTTACAGCTGCTTTATTTAATCAAACTGATGCATTGTACCAGATATGGCTTTTTGGTTTGTAATATTGTTTTCATGTCTAAATCTCAGGGCTGGGTCTCAATTATTCAAATGATTTGTGTTTTTATTGTTTTGACCTATGAAATGTTATCACACATTGACTGGAGCAATGCTAACAGTAGCAGGATATTGTTTATCACAGCAGAGGCTATGTGTTGGCTACTATAACCTTTTCTTTACAGTCTACTGGTTAAACCTGTTCTTGATACAATTAGTTGTCATCCAGTTGTGTTATGGATAACGTTTGACAAGGCTGCCAATGTCACTTTTTCCTTCTTTATTTTATGGTGACTTTACAGGTGTTATTTTGTACTGTGTGGTTTACCCCTGGCTAACAGAGGTAAATGTAACTGTAAAATAAATATTTTGTTGCACCCCTTTTTTTGTGTGAAGGCCTCGTGATTTTAATAGTTATAGAGTATAGACAACTAACTGTTCAAACTTTACATTTTCTTAAACTTCCCATAGAACATTATTGCAAACACACTGCTGGTGCAGAGATGCTGTAGCATGGTACTGTGTGCTGTTGCAGTTGCTAAATGGCCTGTGTTGTGATCTGATGTAATAGCTAGAAATGTAAGAAAAGAATGTCCGTATCTCCTGCAGAATACTGGGACATCTGAGTCCAGGGAACAGACTCACACCGGCATTCATTCCAACCACAGTTTTCATTTTATTGTTGACTAAATCAGAGCTTACAGGGAAGACGGTTGTATTGCAAAGACATACTCGGACACGAGTTCTTGCGCTGTGTTGCCCTACTCACTAAAACACCACAAATCATGATGCCGCATCAATGTCACTGTACAGACAGACAGGGAACTCCAATACACAACTTGCAACACATTACATCATGATAGCTTTGCAGAAACCTTTGTCAAGTCATCTATTGGCTACAGCTATGGTCTTCAACCCAGGTTTAAGCCTTAGATTTTGATGATTAGTTAAATCAGGTGTGTTAGTGTTGGTCTAGAATAAAAGCCTGCACACCTAGCGAGTCCCCAGGATTTGGCGTGGTGACCACTAGCCTCTAGAGAAACAACTCCAGCCCTGTGCATCGGGACTGGAAGTTGTTTTGAGTCAGAACACATTAAGGTCATAGGTTGTCACAAGGTGTAGTAATCTCACTACCCAAGACACTGATGAAAGGTCAGTGGAGTTTTTCCCCCTTATGGATAAGGTGAGGATTTGGGGAGGGTAAGCTGATCCTAAATCTCTGCCTGAAGCCAACTTCTACCCGGAGCATGATTGAACAATACTTCAACTAGCTACAAACCTTATTAAACAGTTCATTGTTGGAAGATGTCAAACCTCAGAGGGAAAATAACTTTACTGACTGTTACATGACATTCATACACCCAATTATGAAGAACCGAATACTACAGCTTGTGACATACAGAGTTATGCAAATATGTCTGGAAATCACAACACACATTTTATTTTTTAATCTTATTTCTGACTTTAAAATGACTCATTCATCACTCTTGTGATGTTTTGCTTGGCAAGGAAGTGAGAAATCCTCTCCAGATTTCTCTTGCAACTTCTCAAGACTTCAAAAATGCATTATTTTGAGAACTACAGTATCTAAACTATTCTAGAAAATCTCCTAGGATTCCCAGGCTCAGTAACTTAGCTCTAGATCCTAGTTCTTATTGGTGAGATGGAAACACAACATCAACAGCATACAAACACAACACATTGAATTAAAATTAACTATTATTGTTTTGTCTGGTATTTAGCCCTAAGATGTCTCAAGAGGTCATAAGACCAATATTCTCTTCAGGACATAATGCAAGAAATTGTGCTAACAGCTAAATTCCACATTACAACAATCTTGACGTACATTTTTGTAAAGCCAGTTAAAATGATTCATAAAGATATGTTTTAGTTACTCATCATGCAATCTTTTAAAGATGTGATTGTGTACTTCACTGTATTTTTCAGTTTGAATTTAAAATGCTAAATAATTATCAAAATCCAAACAATTCTCTATTCATCAGCATTAAGACATAAAAAAAGAATAAAATAAATTGATTAAAATGTGTAAAAATAAAGTAGATATGTGTGTGTTAAGGTGCAGGGATAAAGTGTTGGAAATCATTTCGAGCTATCTGTCATCTTGGCTTGCTGCGGCAGAATAAAGTTATCTGTAAAACACATTAATCTAAATGGTGACACTTTATTTGGACAGTCCCATATAGATTATCTACAGATGGTCATACTATCAACAACCTTTATGTTGATAAGCAACTGCTTGCTAAGGTCGCGCTTAGGGTTAGGTTTAGAATAAGTGTTAGGATAAGGGTTAAGGTTAAGGCTAGGGTTAGTGGATAGCAAGGTTGGGGTCAATCCATTTGAATTCCAGGCAATTCAGGAAGTAAAGCAAATTACAATTGAAACATTTTTCTAATTGAAAAGCATTGAAGAGGATTGGAATTTCAGAGTACTTCCTGAATTGACTGGAATTGAAATGGAATTGACCCCAACCCTGATGGATAGTTAGATGTAGACAATAACTGTCAACATTTCAACTACATACCACCTACTTGGGACTATCCATATAAAGTGTTACCAACTTAATGCCTTACTCTTCTCCATCTGGTGGCTTTGAATGATCCAATATTAATGTGTAGCATTTCATCGGACTAAATCTAAATCATAAACTGGAGAGAGAATACGCCATGCAACAAGTACTATTAAACACAGTAATTTTCAATATCCAGTTGTCGCAACAGTATTCATTTTCTTGTTCAAAATGTGTTGCAGAAGACCATGTAAAGATTTGGCACTAGAGAGTCCAGAAACCTTTACTAAAATGAGTCAAACACAAAACACCTAAAGCTAATCTGGTTATTTAGGATTTAAATAAATAAAGTAAATCTTAAGGCAAAATAAATATCCACCTAATCATATTTCCAATCCATACACATGGAACATACAGTGATACATACATACTGTACACACACACATACATACTTTGTACCAGAGTTCACATTGCATTACAGTAAACATCAAAACTGCTGTTCATTTTGATGATATTCTTTCATTGAGGAACATTTTACAAGGTATTTCTATCAGCTAAAAATTCTAATCAAAAGAACATCTCTTCATCTTTTGGCTTTTTCATAAATGGTTCCGCCATGCCAGTTCTGAAGTTCTTTTTTCTCAATTCATCTTCGACTTCAGTCTTTTTGAGGGAAATATATTGCTTTAAGAAATACATTTTGGTTTTCTTCTGATACTGTCTGAATACCAGCATTTCAGATCACAATGTGTTTTTCAACCTCTCTGTGTCTTGTCTGTCTGTCTTGGTTGATCGTTCAGTATGTTGTTCATTGAGTCTTTGCAGTCTCTATAAAGATTTGCCATCGCTGTAGAAAGACTTATCACTGGATCTCTGACTGGACCATTTTACCCTAAGACCCCGACCGGAATCATCAGGAATGTCTTGTATTGATACCTTTTTATTTGGCAAAATGTTTATTCATTCATTCATTAAATGTCCTTGCTTTTGACCCTGTTCTCAATTTTTTTTTGTGTGACGATAATAACGTATAGTTATAGTATAGTATGTGTCTGTGTATGAGTAGGAGTATACATAGTATGCATTAAAGTTTGTGAATATTTTTATGCAGTGCATTCGGAAAGGATTCAAACCCCTTGACTTTTCCACATTTTGTTTACGTTACAGCCTTATTCTTAAATTGATTAAATTTTTTTAAATCCTCACCTATCTACACACGGTACCCCTTAATGTCAAAGTGAAAACAGGTTTTTAGAAATTGTTGGAAATGTATTAAACAAAAAAAGAGAAATACCTTATTTACATAAGTATTCAGACCTTTGCTATGAGACTCGACATTGAGCTCAGATGCATCCTGTTTCCATTGATCATCCTTGAGATGTTTCTACAACCTTATTAGAGTTCATCTGTGGTAAATTCAATTGATTGTAAATGATTTGGAATGGCACACACCTGTCTATATAAGGTCCCCCAGATGACACTGCATGTCAGAGCAAAAATCAAGCCATGAGGTCGAAGGAATTGTCTGTAGAGCTATGAGACACGATTGTGTCGAGGCACAGATCTGGGGAAGGGTACCAAAAACATGTCTGCAGCATTGAAGTTCCCCAAGAACACACATTCTTAAATGGAAGAAGTTTGGAATCACCAAGACTCAACCTGGAGCTGGCCGCCCGGCCAAACTGAGCAATCGGGGGAGAAGGGCCTTGATCAGGGAGGTGACCAAAAACCCAATGGTCACTCTGACAGAGCTCCAGAGTTCCTCTGTGGAGATGGGAAAATCTTCCAGAAGGACAATGACCCAAAGCCCACAGCTAAGACAACGCAGGACTTGATCCCGATCGAACATCTCTGGAGAGACCTGAAAATAGCTGTGCAGCGATGCTCCCCATCCAACCTGACAGCTCTTGAGAGGATCTGCAGAGAAGAATGGGAGGAACTCCCCAAATACAGGTGTGTCAAGCTTGTAGCGTCATACCCAATAAGACTCAAGGCTGTAACAAAGTACTGAGTAAAGGGTCTAACTAATTATGTAAATGTGATACTTCAGTTTTTCATTTTTAATCAATTTCCCAAAAAAATTCAAAACCATTTTTGGCTTTTTCATTATGGGGTATTGTGTGTAGATTGATGAGGAAGATTTTTTTTTAATCAATTTTAGAATTAGGCTGTAATGTAACAAAATGTGGAAAAAGTAAAGGGGTCTGAATACTTTCCGAATGCTTGTATGTATGGATATGTGTGTGTATATGAGTGTAGGTGTCTGTACGTGTATATGTACTGTACGCAGTATTTCAGTCCTTCTCAGGCCCGTCTCGCACACACATCTCTCAGACACAGATCTCTATAGGTGTAGCCACCAGCATGCGTCCTGGGGGCTGGTTGTTGTTGCTGTTGCTGTCTCTGGGCATGCGTTCATAGCTGTTAGTAGAGGATACGGAGCTGGTGGTGGAAACAGACACAAAATGGTGTCCTCCACCTGATTCTATCATCCCCGCCTTCGTCCCCCCAGTCCCCCTCTCCACAGACACCGTCCCCCCAGTCCCCCTCTCCACAGACACTGGAGACAGAGGAGAGAGAGGAGACAGAGTCTGCTGTTTCATCCTCTCCACCAGCATGTCTTCATCGTCCTCCCCAGACGAGGACGACGTCCTGCTCCCTTCCCCCTCCACCCTCACCCCTCCTCCTCTCTCCCTCTCTCTCTCTCCACCCCCCTCCTCCGTTCCCGTTGCTGTCTCCATCCAGCATCCAGCTGTGGCTGAAGTAGCCAAACACCTCTTTGACAGAGCAGCGTCTGTCCTGCTCCACAGAGAGGAGCCTGCGGAACATGCGGAGGGCCTGCTCTGTGAAGCGGCGCCACTGCGAGGGTACAGTGCCCGTGCGGCGCCTCTGCCAGCGTGTGAACTCCTGGTAGAAGGAGTCGGAGGGCAGGGCCTTCTCCCAGGGGAAGTTACCGGTCAGCATGCAGAAGAGGAGGACGCCAAAGGCCCACACATCCGTGCTGTAGTCCACGCAGAAGCCCTCGTGGCGAGACGTGTCGCACAGCTCCGGAGCCGTGTACGGGATGGTACCGCTCACCTAGGAGGAGAGGAAGAAAAAATATTTGTTTATTGATGAGGAAGATTTCATTCTTTACTTAAGTTGGCTCCCATGAGGTCTGGTCTCTTATGACATACTTGGTGGTTTCTGCATCTCAAACGACACCCTATTACCCATACAGTTCGCTACTTTTGTCTTTCTAAATAAAGTTGCATGTGATTTGACACACTCACACGTTTGACCGGCGAGCCAGCGCGGCGTGTCATGCCGAAGTCGGACAATTTGACCTTGCGGCACTCGCGGTCGAAGATGAGGATGTTCTCAGGCTTGATGTCTCGGTGCACCAACTTCTTACAGTGAAGGTAGTCCAGGGCGATGGCAACCTGGTGCACACAGCGCTTAGCAACTGTCTCCGGGAGACCAACCTGGATGGAGAGGGGAGGAGGTTAGAAAACAATATAAACCTCAAAGATGTTTGTAATGACAATCGCTATTAATGTGTTATGAAGCACTAGAACCTGGAATGTGACAAAAGCTATTATAAACTGTCATTGAACATTATTAAGAGACAATTCATGTTTACAACAAAGCCTACATAGCCATTATAACAGAACATCGCAAATATGCATCCCTGCATTTCTGTCTCTGTGTACCTGTGGAGGGATGATGTCGAAGAGATCCCCAGACAGGGCATACTCCTGGGCAAACACGTAGTAGTCGTCAGTCTCAAAGGCGATCCCAAACATGTTAATGATGAAGGGACAGGGGGAGAGGTAGAGAGAGATGCTGTACTCCCTCAGGAACGACTTCAGCTTGGTCGTCTTCTTCCTCAGGAACTTCAGGGCCATCTTGGTGCCTGAGGGGATAACAACATGTGAGAGATGAATGATTGTAATAGTTGATCATGCTACATGTAATCCTGGATATTTATGAACTGTAGTTTAATGGACCAGTGGATGATCCTGTTACATGTGTGTATCCTCAAGATCAAATCTAGTGTGTGTGTGTGTGTGTCCTCCTCACCTCTGATCTTGTGTATGACCAGGTCTACCTTGCCGTAGGTGCCCTTGCCCAGCTCCCTGATGACATCATAGTACTTGTTGATCTCTAGCATCTCCAGGTTCTGGGCTGCGATCAGCTGCAGCTCCTCCAGAATGTCCATGTTGCCACGGGAACCCAGCGGAGAAGAACTCATACTGGGGACCAGGTCAGGGGGTGGACCGGGGGATATAGGGTTAAGGGACGGACAGGAACAGGTGACAAGTTTAGGGGACTGCCACACGGGCAGGACTGGAGAGGTGGCTAACGGCTTGTGTCACTAAAGAGGAGAGAGAAATAGATACAGGCAGACATTTGTTAGTGGAAAATACATCAAACATGCAACGACATTAACAGCTTATACAAAAAAAATGGAAATCTTGTTTTTGTTTCTTTTGTATGTCCAATAAACAAATAT
The DNA here is from genome assembly GCA_030435695.1 of Brachymystax lenok tsinlingensis. Classification (NCBI taxonomy): domain Eukaryota; kingdom Metazoa; phylum Chordata; class Actinopteri; order Salmoniformes; family Salmonidae; genus Brachymystax; species Brachymystax lenok. Next base: position 25,185,333 of record CM059804.1, on the reverse strand, counting down.
CGACATACTGATGCACACAAACACACACCAGCCTAACTCCATCCTACTGCAGTGTGATTATTCTCTCAGAATAACTTATTTTCTGAACACAGCGTTTACCATCCAGACGCAGAACACACACACACACACACACACACACACACACACACACACACACACACACACACACACACACACACACACACACACACACACACACACACACACACACACACACACACACACACACACACACACACACACACACACACACACACACACACACACACAGCATAACTCTGAATGCCATGAAACAAGTTGGCTCTGTTTATGGAAACTTCAGGCTTTATGTTTAATTCCTCTGGTTAACATAAAACACTATGGAACATACCCTCCCTTCATTTGGACAGTGAAGCTAAAATGTTTCATCCGGCTCTATACTCTGATATGGAGGTGCCATAAGTATTTGGACTATCACAATACTGTCATCTTTTAGACAGAAACTCAATTACTGTCAGTGTTAAATCAGAATCACTATGTCTCTCTCACACACACACACACACCATCTCTTTAAGCCTGGAGGAAGGTTTATCGAACAGTATTCTCAACTCAACTTGTCCTAGCAGCTAGGACAAATATTTACAGGTACACGTGTGAGTGTCAGTGTGTGTGCATGTATGTGTCTCTATGTGTGTGTGTCAGTGTGTGTGCATGTATGTGTGTCTATGTGTGAGTTGCAGTGTGTGTGCATGTATGTGTGTCTATGTGTGTGTGTCAGTGTATGTGCATGTATGTGTGTCTATGTGTGAGTGTCAGTGTGTGTGCATGTATGTGTGTCTATGTGTGTGTATCAGTGTGTGTGCATGTATGTGTGTCGATGTGTGTGTGTCAGTGTATGTGCATGTATGTGTGTCTATGTGTGAGTGTCAGTGTGTGTGCATGTATGTGTGTCTATGTGTGAGTGTCAGTGTGTGTGCATGTATGTGTGTCTATGTGTGTGTGTCAGTGTGTGTGCATGTATGTGTGTCTATGTGTGAGTGTCAGTGTGTGTGCATGTATGTGTGTCTATGTGTGAGTGTCAGTGTATGTGCATGTATGTGTGTCTATGTGTGAGTGTCAGTGTGTGTGCATGTATGTGTGTCTATGTGTGTGTGTCAGTGTGTGTGCATGTATGTGTGTCTATGTGTGTGTGTCAGTGTGTGTGCATGTATGTGTGTCTATGTGTGTGCATGTACAATGGGGGAAAAATGTATTTAGTCAGCCACCAATTGTGCAAGTTCTCTCACTTAAAAAGATGAGAGAGGCCTGTAATTTTCATCATAGGTACACTTCAACTATGACAGACAAAATGAGGAAAAAAAATCCAGAAAATCACATTGTAGGATTTTTATGAATTTATTTGCAAATTATGGTGGAAAATAAGTATTTGGTCAATAACAAAAGTTTATCTCAATACTTTGTTATATACCCTTTGTTGGCAATGACAGAGGTCAAATGTTTTCTGTAAGTCTTCACAAGGTTTTCACACACTGTTGCTGGTATTTTGGCCCATTCCTCCATGCAGATCTCCTCTAGAGCAGTGATGTTTTGGGGCTGTCGCTGGGCAACACGGACTTTCAACTCCCTCCAAAGATTTTCTATGGGGTTGAGATCTGGAGACTGGCTAGGCCACTCCAGGACCTTGAAATGCTTCTTACGAAGCCACTCCTTCGTTGCCCGGGCGGTGTGTTTGGGATCATTGTCATGCTGAAAGACCCAGCCACGTTTCATCTTCAATGCCCTTGCTGATGGAAGGAGGTTTTCACTCAAAATCTCACGATACATGGCCCCATTCATTCTTTCCTTTACACAGATCAGTCGTCCTGGTCCCTTTGCAGAAAAACAGCCCCAAAGCATGATGCTTCACAGTAGGTATGGTGTTCTTTGGATGCAACTCAGCATTCTTTGTCCTCCAAACACGACGAGTTGAGTTTTTACCAAAAAGTTCTATTTTGGTTTCATCTGACATTCTCCCAATCCTCATCTGGATCATCCAAATGCTCTCTAGCAAACTTTAGACGGGCCTGAACATGTACTGGCTTAAGCAGGGGGACACGTCTGGCACTGCAGGATTTGAGTCCCTGGCGGCGTAGTGTGTTACTGATGGTAGGCTTTGTTACTTTGGTCCCAGCTCTCTGCAGGTCATTCACTAGGTCCCCCTGTGTGGTTCTGGGATTTTTGCTCACCGTTCTTGTGATCATTTTGACCCCACGGGGTGAGATCTTGCGAGGAGCCCCAGATCGAGGAAGATTATCAGTGGTCTTGTATGTCTTCCATTTCCTAATAATTGTTCCCACAGTTGATTTCTTCAAACCAAGCTGCTTACCTATTGCAGATTCAGTCTTCCCAACCTGGTGCAGGTCTACAATTTTGTTTCTGGTGTCCTTTGACAGCTCTTTGGTCTTGGCCATAGTGGAGTTTGGAGTGTGACTGTTTGAGGTTGTGGACAGGTGTCTTTTATACTGATAACAAGTTCAAACAGGTGCCATTAATACAGGTAATGAGTGGAGGACAGAGGAGCCTCTTAAAGAAGAAGTTACAGGTCTGTGAGAGCCAGAAATCTTGCTTGTTTGTATGTGACCAAATACTTATTTTCCACCATAATTTGCAAATAAATTCATTAAAAATCCTACAATGTGATTTTCTGGATTTTTTTCCCTCATTTTGTCTGTCATAGTTGAAGTGTACCTATGATGAAAATTACAGGCCTCTCTCATCTTTTTAAGTGAGAGAACTTGCACAATTGGTGGCTGACTAAATACATTTTTTCCCACTGTATGTGTGTCTATGTGTGCGTCGGTATCTCTGCCCTGCTGTTTTATGGAAGCAGCAGCAGAAGCGTCAGCCTCATAGCTGGATGAGTCATCAGCTTAGAGACAACGTCAGCTATTTGATACCCACACTAAAAGCACGACAAGGATGCCAGGATCCACCAATTTAAATATTCTGGGACAATTACACTACTAAACCCACCTAGTGGGCAGATGTGACGCCACCTGTCCTGGGTTGGACAAAGAGGAAAGGATGTCTCGGTGAACCAACAGTGTTACATTAGCACAGAGACCAGCAAGCTCAACATTCAGTTGGACAGCAGCGCTGGCACTGGATTGGGTGGCACTTGGCAGCTTTGGCTGTGAATGGCTGAGAACCCAGGAAGTGTTGGATGAGAGGAAGTCTGCAATAGCCATCTGCTGTCTGTGGCATCAGTAAAATGATTACTGGCAGTTTTTTTTTCTATCGCAATGGCATGTTAATAATTATTTTGTATGTCCACTGCACCAAGGTGGCGGAAATTGACTTGACCCTCCCCTCCACCCTTCTCTGTCGCTCTCCCTCTCTTTTCTAACCATCTCTCTTTCAGAGGTTAGTTAGAAGCCGACAGCACTCTGCCAATTTCCAGATGGCTGTTATGCAACAGCCAAGCCAGAGCTGACAGGTCTAAGTTAGCTGAGGCAACCACACCAGAATCACAACGTTATTCCTCCAACGTTATAACAACCTCAACAAAAGTACTGCTCTGCTGCTGTTGTTAAGCCAATAGCTCTCTTCTTAAGCCTTTCAATAGATTGTAATTTGCCTGATGCTGGACCATTATGGAAGCAGCTGTTACAAAATATATTAAAGATGTTTTTTTACTGTATTGAAAATAGGCAACCATTTTGCCGGTCCACTCACATAAATGAAATCAATCAGAATTGAAGATGAAAGATGACCTTCCTGTATTCAAAAGAGAGCACTGGAGATAAACACATAGTCTGTAGTGTACAACCCTTCTGGATTGTTTGGTGGAACCACACTGATTATGTTCTACAGCATGTAACCTAACAAGCAAATATATTTGCATCTCTCTCTCTCTCTCATCACCTGATCCTTTCCTTGCCTTACGAGGCTGGCAGCTTTTCAGCAACACACAGCTGGAACCGAGAGAAAGAGAGAGAAATAGAGAGAGAGAGAGAGAGAGAGAGAGAGAGAGAGAGAGAGAGAGAGAGAGAGAGAGAGAGAGAGAGAGAGAGAGAGAGAGAGAGAGAGAGAGAGAGAGAGAGAGAGAGCGCAGATAATGGTTTCCACCTCCTGCTTTGATCACAGGGGTGTGAAGAGCTTCAGGTACAACAGGTACTGTACCATGCTAGCTCATTTTACACACACACACACATAGCTCTTTGTCAAGAGTCTAGTCTAGTCTGACAGGGCAAATACACCCCAGTCCTACAGCAGGGTCTCATTCAGGAGGACATAACGTTACCCAACATTTAGGTAGAAATGCCTTCTATAGAACACATATAGTTCCCTGTCCAACAAGTCCAAGAACTCCTTAGCAACAGCAGCCAAGCAGTGATTGTTTCAACCAGCTCTAGTTAGATACAGACAGAGGAACACACTGTACTTGACTTTCACTGGACTATGTTGAGCTGCTGCTGGTGTTGAATTCTAAAGTAAAGGCGAGCTGTGCTCATGTCAACGGGGCTTCTGTCTGACTTATACTGTGACTCATCATGGATCCGTGTGTGTGTGTGTCATCATAAGCCCCTTTTGACCAGCTGGGCTAGGCCTAGTTCTGCATGTGGGCCACACAACGGACACACATGCACAGACACGCGCATGCACACACAGGCAGATGCCTAGTTAAATAAAGGTTACACACAGATCCCAAAAAGATCCCATTGCAAAATAATGCTTTTTATTCATTGATGGAAATACCAGTCAATGGAAATACATTTGACCGTCATGCTTATCGTCTATAGGTTCATTTGCATTATTTAGTGGAATTAAATTGGCGTGTGTGTATATTCGTTAGTCCTCATGTACCCCATTTTATTCATCACATGCGCACAGCATACAGTGTCTATTTTGAGCGGGATTTCTCCTGATGCTCCTCAGCTGGTTGCTGCTGGAGTAAAACATGCTCTTTTATAGGCCCATTCATTGCGCAACATTTCTAAATGCAATTGTGTGTTAAAATCAGCTACTATTTGTATTTCTCAACTGGTAGGCCAAATTGAAGCGTGCCTCCCATTCACCATAGGCTACAAGTGCAGGCAACAGGGCGGCATTCCAACACTTTACAATGTGACCTGGAGGCAGAATGCATTTTGAAAACAAACTTAATTGTTTGAAACCTAAATGTTTTACTTCATATTTCAAGGTAGCGTACATTCAGAATCCGACTATGGAAACACGGAGGCAATTATTGTATAGACTTTATAGGTCGGCAGGTGAGGTTCAAATTTGGGGAAGCTTACAATTTATCCTACCGATCTTCGTGGCAGTTATAATTTTCATATGCACATTTTCATCGAAGAGTTTCATTTCAATAATAACGTTTGAGTTTCTCAAAATCAGTCACTTTTAAAATGATAAAATCTAAAAGTTAAAATTAACTGCCATATGGACACATATTCACATTGATCCACTGTGATCCATTGGCGGCTTAATAAATGAAGTCAATGCAGCAGTAGGCCTATAACTAAAATGCAGTTTCGCATTCATTTCTCTACTCAGCCTGTCTGCTCTAAAGGGGAATTGATCAAAATAAACAATCATAGGGGAAACAATTCACACAATTGAACAATGAATGCGCAAGAATTGGCGGGAGACAGCTGAGCCATTCTGGAGAGAGACTCGCCTATATCTTCACAACTCACCCTTCCCCTTCTTCTTGTCTCATCATTTTAAATTACATTAAAAAAACATTATCTTCACACATATTTGAGATGCTTTTTACAGACACCTGCAGCTCAATAATCAGCTAGGTCTATTGCCACTCCCATGGGCTTCCTATGTACTGTAAACAGGCATTGGCCTATGAACTTATGATTTGAAACAATCCACAGCTATTTTTAAAAAGAAGCAAATGATCCTCGATTCCTCTGCGGCTAAGTCATGCTTTCTGGTGAGGTATTTTGAATGATTTAATAATGATTTAATTATAACATTTAGGAACATTTATTTCAATGTACTTCCCTATTTACCACCACTATGCCATTTCTCTCCTGTTCTATTGGTTTTCATATCAACTTTCTTCCGTTGCCCAGAAGCCAAAGGCACAGTCCTAGTCATATTAGCAACCCATCCCAGTTGTTGCATCATTAGATTCCCCCCCCATTCTAAATTCCTAATGGATATTTTAATCACTGTCACAGGTGTGATGTTTAGAATGTTTTTTTCCTGCTAATTGCATTTTGGCAAATGTTTAAAATTACGATGTATTGTCTGCTTCATTACAGGAGTTGCTTGTTCTGTTCAAATGAATTACCATAATCTAAATGTGATTTTTTTAAAATATATTGCAGATAGATTGTAGCTTCCATCAATGTAATTGTCTGCATCATTTCCAATCCTCCTTACATTTTTGGGGTAAATATACACTACCGTTCAAAAGTTCACTTAGAAATGTCCTTGTTTTGAAAGAAAAGCAAATTTTTTGTCCATTAAAATAAGTCTACACCCGCAAAACACCAGTCTCACATAAACAGCGAAGAGGCGACTCCGGGATGCTGGTCTCTGTCCAGTGTCTGTGTTCTTTTGCCATCTTAATCTTTTCTTTTTATTGGTCAGTCTGAGATATAACACTTCCGGCTGATTTAATTTTTATGATTTAATTTTTTAAAAATCTTTATTTAACTAAGTAAGTTAGTTAAGAACAAATTCTTATTTACAATGACGGCCTACCCCCAGGCCAAACCCTAACTCGAACGATGCTGGGCCAATTGTGCGCCACCCTATGGGACTCCCAATCACGGCTGGTTGTGATACAGACTGGAATTGAACCAGGGTCTGTAGTGACGCCGTATACATACTATATACATTTTACGGACACAATCTATTTACAATAGTTATATTTGTATTGTTTTTAGTCCTGGCCTTCCTATATTTCTGATGTCTATACAGTTTGATTTAAATGTATTTCTGTTATTCTGAGCACTGGGTTGTCGATCTAATTGATTTATGCACCCAATGCATATGGATCCAGTACATTTTTCCAATGGCCGGTAAATTTAAATCTTTATCAAATAGCTCAGCTCAGTATTTGTAAGATTTATTTTATAGAGTCTTTTTAGTTCATCTTTATCGAAGGACCCAATCATTTTGGACTCCACTGTAGGTCTGCATAAAGAACACCCATTCTATGTCAGGCATAATAATTTCTATTAGGACAGCATTCTCAGGAGCTGCATCATGTTGAGGTCTGCATGGTGCAGCTGTAGCCTAGGCCTACGACTCTGTCCTCACGCTGCCCTTCCCCTCTGGCCCTGACTTGGAGGTCAGATCTGATCGGTTCTCTTTCAACTATTCATTTTGATATCTCATGTGGGGATTCGCTAGGATCTCTTCTGCACAAAGAGTAGTACTCCCATGCACTCCTCAGATCGACTGGATCCACGTTTTCCTGATGAACTATTCACAAGTGTACCGTGAAGGATATCGATGCCGAGCGTAGGTCTTCAGACCCTGTCGAGAGGTTGAGTACTAACCAGAAGGTTTTTGTTTAATGTAGAAATTCCTTTCCTACTTCTCAGTCTCCATTGGTAACTAGCTTCACGGCTAGCTATTGAGACTCGGTTAACCCACGCTGCAAGCTAACCTCACTAGCACACCCTACCTAGAACATGGTAGCATTTCTATCTACCTTCTCTTGTCTGGTTTAATCTACGTTCACCCATTGTGTTAACTTGGGCGGCAGGTAGCCTAGTGGTTAGAGTGTTGGACTAGTAACCGAAAGGTTGCAAGATTGAATCCCCGAGCTGACAAGGTAAAAATCTGTCTTCTGCCCCTGAACAAGGCTGTTAACCCACTGTTCCTAGACCATCATTGAAATAAGAATTTGTTCTTAACTGACTTGCCTAGTTAAATAAAGGTAAAAATTAAAATAAATAAATACATTTAAAAAAAAACTAGTCTGACTGTCTCAGCCTCACGGCTCCTTCAGTCACGGGAGCACACTATCTAAAGGCTAACTCTGCCCCCAAGCGGGTTCCTTCAGCCAGCACTGAGCTAGCCACGTACCTTCACCACGAGGTAGCTGCTAGCTAGCTAAAGCCCTAACGCCCCCAAGCGTGTATAGCGTTATACTGTGCTCATTATTGCTATCTGTTAGCCGCAAGGCTTCTAACTAGCTAGCTTATTATGCTGTTTACACAAGCTACTAGTTGTTAGCCACCAGGAGCAAGGTTTCTAACTAACTAGACTACACCATCTACACGTTGTTCTTACAGCAGGTGTTGCTCTGTCCCCCTATCAAGCCTTGTTCTTCAAAATGGCCAATACTATCCTATCCCAGGATGAGCCTAGCCAAGCACTCAAACCCCCATGTTCTTGTGCTTGCGGTTTCATCATTGCAGGGAAAGATTCCCACCGTCACTGCATCAATAGCTTGGGTAAGGAACATGTCCAATAAGCACTTGAGGACCGTGAATCCTGTAATAACTGGAAAATGTTGACGAGGGCAAGTCTGAAGAGGCTTAAACGTGCTTCTATCTGGGTAGTACCCTCGCCTCTGAGCCAACAGCGACAGCTGAGCTCAGCTCCCTACAACCGTGCCTAGTTGGGATGAGGCCATGGATAGCCTCGACTCCCTGCCCTCACTGTCTAACGACATACTGTCAGGCGAAGGTGAGTTAGGGGATGACGAGAATGACGATGGGATTAATCTCACGGATATCCTCAAGAAAACTCAGGAGGTGAGGGCTGACGGCCCCGTTCTCCCGCCCTTTTAGTTCTGCAGGCCTGGTGGCCCAGAGAGCAGTGGAGCTGCTTCTGGTCAGCCATTACAGCCCTGCTTACAACCAGTCCTGGCAGCTATCGTCATGCAGGCTTTATACCCATGTGAGCGAAGCAATTCTCCATCCTCACCCGGATTCTTTAGCCCTCGGGGCATAGCTGGTGAGAAAAAAAATATTAAAATGTAAAGAGTGCCAGCCCCTTATGCAAACTCTCTGTTTTAGAGTTACTGCAGTTTTTCCTTGGAGAAATGGTATGACTAAACAGACTGTTCCATCCTACACTCTGTTACACACACATTTTTAACAGAGGTTTTTGGGGCTGTAGCAAAATGCTTGTGTTCCTTGCTCCAACAGTGTAGTAGTACCTAACAATACACACAAATCTAAAAGTAAAATAATGGAATTAGGAAATATATAAATATTTGGACGAGCAATGTCAGTGGCATTGACTAAAATATAGTAGAATACAGTTGAAGTCTGAAGTTTACATACACTTAGGTTGGAGTCATTAAAACTTGTTTTTCAACCACTCCACAAATTTCTTGTTAACAAACTATAGTTTTGGCATGTCGGTTAGGACTTTGTGCATGACATAAGTAATTTTTTTACAGACAGATTATTTCACATATAATTCACTGTATCACAATTCCAGTGGGTCAGAAGTTTACATACACTAAGTTGACTGTGCCTTTAAACAGCTTGGAAAATTCCTGAAAATGATGTAATAGCTTTAGAAGCTTCTGATAGGCTAATTGACATAATTTAAGTCAATTGGAGGTGTACCTGTGGATGTATTTCAAGGCCTACCTTCAAACTCAGTGCCTCTTTGCTTGACATCATGGGAAAATCAAAATAAAATTTGTAGACCTCCACAAGTCTGGCTCATCCTTGGGAGCAATTTCCAAACGCCTGAAGGTAGCGCGTTCATCTGTACAAACAATAGTACGCAAGTATAAACACCATGGGACCATGCAGCCGTCATACCGCTCAGGAAGGAGACGTGTTCTGTCTCCTAGAGATGAACGTACTTTGGTGCGAAAAGTGCAAATCAATCCCACAACAACAGCAAAGGACCTTGTGAAGATGCTGGAGGAAACAGGTACAAAAGTATCTATATCCACAGTAAAACGAGTCCTATATCGACATAACCTGAAAGGCCGCTCAGCAAGGAAGAAGCCAATGCTCCAAAACTGCCATAAAAAAAGCCAGACTACGGTCTGCAACTGCACATGGGGACAAAGATCCTACTTTTTGGAGAAATGTCCTCTGGTCTGATGAAACAAAAATAGAACTGTTTGGCCAGAATTTCCATCGTTATGTTTGGAGGAAAATGGGGGAGGCTTGCAAGCCAAAGAACACCATCCCAACCGTGAAGCACTGGGGTGGCAGAATCATGTTGTGGGCGTGCTTTGCTACAGGAGGGACTGGTGCACTTCACAAAATAGATGAGGGAGGAAAATGATGTGGATATATTGAAGCAACATCTCAAGACATCCGTCAGGAAGTTAAAGTTTGGTCTCAAATGGGTCTTTCAAATAGACAATGACCCCAAGCATTCTTCCAAAGTTGTGGCAAAATGGCTTAAGGACAACAAAGTCAAGGTATTGGAGTGGCCATCACAAAGCCCTAACCTCAAATCATATAGAAAATGTGGGCAGAACTGAAAAAGCGTGTGAGCAAGGAGGTCTACAAACCTGACTCAGTTACACCAGCTCTGTCAGGAGGAATGGGCCAAAATTCACCCAACTTATTGTGGGAAGTTTGAGGAAGGCTACCCGAAACGTTTGACCCAAGTTAAACAATTTAAAGGCAATGCTACCAAATACTAATTGAGTGTATGTAAACTTCTGACCCACTGGGAATGTGATGAAAGAAATAAAAGCTGAAATAAATCACCTCTACTATTATTCTGACATTTCACATTCTTAAAATAAAGTGGTGATCCTAACTGACCTAAGACAGGGAATTGTTATTAGGATTAAATTTCAGGAATTGTGAAAAACTGAGTTTAAATGTTTTTGGCTAAGGTGTATGTAAACTTCTGTAAACTGTTCATATGAAATGAGTAAGGCACTATGTAAACAGTATTAAAGTGCCTACTGTTCCATTATTAAGTGACCAGTGATTCCATGTCTATGTACAAAGGGCAGCAGCCTCTAAGGTGCAGGGTTGAGTAACCGGGTGGTAGCCGGCTAGTGATGGCTTTTTAACAGTCGATGGCCTTGAGATAGAAGCTGTTTTTCAATCTCTCGGTCCCAGCTTTGATGTACTGACCTCGCCTTCTGGATGATAGCGGGGTGAACAGGCAGTGGCTCTGGTGGTTGCTGTCCTTGATTATCTTTTTGGCCTTGCTGCGACATCAGGTGCTGTAGGTGTCCTGGAGGGCAGGCCGTGTGCCCCCGGGGATCCGTTGGGCAGACCACACCTCCCTCTGGAGAGCCCTGCGGTTGCGGGCGGTGCAGTTGCCGTACCAGGCGGTGATACAGTCCGACAGGATGCTCTCAATTGTGCATCTGTAAAAGTTTGTGAGGGTCTTAGGGGCCAAGACAAATTTCTTCAGCCTACTGAAGTTGAAGAGGAACTGTTGTGCCTTCTTCACCACACTGTCTGTGTGGGTGGACCATGTCAGATTGTCAGTGATGTGTATGCGGAGGAACTTGAAGCTTTTCACCTTCTCCACTGCAGTCTCCTTGATGTGGGTACGAGCGTGCTCCTTTTGTGTCCAGTATGAAGGAAGTTAGATCGTTTCAGGTGCCAATCCTAACTGGCATTAGCAATTGCACTAGCTAGCAACTTCCTTCAAACTGCAAGCAGAGACATAAAAATGTTATCCACGAGTTCATCTGAATCTGGGGAAGTAGATAAAGGGCCTCATTGCCAAAATCCAGAAGTATCCCTTTTAGAACAACAGACATGTCCAATGACCAGATAAAGGTTTAGAAACTGTGCTGTGCATAAGATAAGCGCCCTCCTTTATCTTTTTTTACTACAAAACATAGAAATGCGCAATTTTCACATATGTTGATGTTGGGGTGGTGCTGTAGACGATGAATATGAAGTGAAAAAAAGGTACTTCCCTTTAAGTTTGTTTCTGATAGCTTGACGGACCCTGAGCACCCTGCCGCCTGCTGCACCAACCCGGCCAGAAGCGGCTATGCTGGTGTCCCCTGTAGGCCTATGCTATATCTATGACTCTGCTCTGTCCTCGACAGTTGCAAGTGATGAGAGCAAGTGACCGTCAGCAAGAGAGAGAGAGCGAGAGAGAAAGAGAGAGAGAAATAGGGAGAGCGCTGACGGCGAGATAGCGACTGGAAAACAGTCAATATGATGTAAAGTGACTGTCATTGCGCGCGAGAGAGAGCACTTGAGAAAATGAATTAATTTACATACGTGAGTGTTTGCCTAGCCTAGAACAAATCAAGATAACCACATTGCGAAGAGGCAACACATATCAATTGTCGGATTTAATGGATTATGTTATGCACTACACATACCTGGCATGATCCAGGTACACTTTTACGCAAACCCATAAAACATCAGAAGACATCGCATCCAGTACGGAGGACGGCAATAAATAATCAGCACAGAAATACAAATGCAACAGCATTGTTTCAAATGACTGACACCTTGCAGCAGTAGCCTTGCAAGCAGAAGTCGCATTTCGTGTCAGGCAAATGCGCACCACCCATTCGGCAGCAGCAGTGGAGTATTCTACAATGTTTAGATAATTCAATATCAGTTACTTCTCATTCTGCAATAGGCTACTCACCATTCAATCCATCCAACATACGAGAGCTCTGAAGACCGCCCAGTCACGCCAGATAAATAACAAATCGTGAGGATGATAGCACATAACCGAGCAGTTTAATATAACAATGTATCTTTCCCGTCTGCATTCAAAGTTACCTTATCGTGCTATTGACACCCGGTCTAGCGGTAAATTCGCATTGCTCAGCGGACCGCTAGCACTTTCGCAAGCTTCTCTAGTTCCAGTCCTATTGTCTCCGCATCGCTCCTGGATGAGAGGATCAGAGAGGAGGTTCCAGCCCCTTTTCCGCCTCAACCAATAGCAGCGGAGAATCGGTAGACGCGCACCCTGCTTGCAAGCCTGGACCAGAGCGACCGTCCTCGCTGTCTCCGTACAGATTAGCGAGTTAAAGGAAAGGTAGGAATGAGACGTGAATTTATCGGTTGACGGTTGTTGAAGGGATTGGGAGGGCTATGGCATTACAGGGATTCAAGTCATGGAAAGTGATGGCCTATATGTCAAAATTAGTAATAGGTATTTTTATAGTAGGACTATGATGTACATTGTTTTATATTACCACTATGATCAGCACAATTGGAACTATTTAAAGCAATGCCAGCTTTGCCACTACATCCCTTGATTAAGGAAGGGGGCACATTGGATGCATAACAGTCTTGTAACAAACAGTGGCTTCCTCTCCATCTTAGTTTAGGCTAAGACCTGATCTGAAAACAGGAGAATGTTCACTACAGTAGGACTTCGCTGTCACCTGTCCAATTCTTTCAGATCACGGAAGATGAAGGAAGAGCGAGGAATACATCTTAGACTACTGCACCTGGTGCACTAAACTGTCACTGTGAGGCGTGAAAAGGACTAGTTATTAGACCTAGTAACATATCATTACCATCTCTGTTGTGGTGTTACCAACATGTTGCATCACAAGAACAGATAGATATGGGAGAAGGCTAGATACCATAACATTACACACTCCCTCATACCACAGCGTTACATTCCAGAAAGAAATACACACGTGATACACAAGACAGGGAAGATACGAGCCTATAAAAAGACTGCAATGACTAAGTGTATGTATGTATTTGTCTTGTCAATGGTCTGTTCATTATTATACAGTAATTACAGAGGAACGGTGTGAGTCGTGTGTGGCGCCTGTCTGGTCTGGCAGCCTGCTCTGTTTCTGCATGGTTTATCTTCAAACACACACATCATAATCACTTAATCCTCTGGTACAGAGGCCTCTAAACTATTCTGTTCCTACAGGGTCTGGATGTCACAAACAAAGTCTGCTGAAAAGAGCAATGGGGAGTGTGTGTGTGCGCATGTGTCACAACAAAGTGCTAGCATTTTGTGAGGCGCAACACATGTAATCATAGGCTCTGAGTCTTTTCCAAAGATCAGAGAAATTAAATGGTACAAAATAAATGACATTTAGACTATTTTTGCCACCATATTAATGGGAAAGAGGTTTTATTTTTCAACGGAATGATAAAACAAATCTAACGTCAACAGTTGTTCAGTATTTTCATTTTTTGGGGGGTTGAGAACTGAGACAAAAAGATTCTGTTTGAATCAAACACCTCATCTCGGTTTCAAAACTGTATAACATAACTCACAGTCCAGTATGACATTACAATATAACTGACTGAATACCAGAGAATGTCCTGACTGTCAACTTGCTTGGGACGCAGAACAGGGCATAAACCTAATATCTCATAAGTGTATGTTCACTTACATCAGACCAATCAAGATTCAACACATCTTCAAACTATAAAAGGTTCTTATAAAAAAATCTGTGCAATTAAAAGGTTGTTTAAAAGGCAGCACAAATCCATGTAAAACATTAGTTACCAGTAAAAGTCTTCTCTGCAGTCCTTCTGCCTATAGTGCAATAGCTAGAACAGAGAAACCCGAGCCCTCTCTTACACAAGAAGTAGATAAAAAAAACACCTTGCATGATAAAATAAACAGTTAATAAACTAAGGGAAGCAACTTTTTTCAAACATCAACACAAATGTTACCAAAGACACACTCAGGAAATAACTGACAGTTGTTTCAGCTGGTATTCATCTAGTCATTCACTAGGGAACTGTGTTAAGTCTTTTTTTAGGCTATTAAATTGAACAAATTCAACAAAAATGGCATCTACATTACGGTATCAAATGGTATGTTCCACAGACCTGAATCCAAATGCTACTGGAGGGACAGTAAAAGACACATTCAGGAAGAAAGACAACTTGTCTTCGTCCAAATGGCACCCTATTCCTTATATAGTGCACCTCTTTTGACTAGGGCACTATTTAGGGAATAGGGTGCCCCATCGTCTCTCCTAGACAAAGAGGAAGAGCTCCAGGTCTTTAGCATGGAGGTGTTGGGCCAGGTTCTGTATACGACACAGACGGACCTTTTCGGAGTCGCCTGCGTTGTACACCCTGAACACGTGATACCTCTCCCTCTCCCTCAGAGCAAAGTCCAGCTCGTTGGCCGAGAGGTGGATGAATGCTCTGTCCTTCTTCACCGTTGACTTCACCTCCACAAACACCTCTCTCACTACCATCCCTTGCTTCTTCTTCTCTTGTTTCTCCTCTAGTTTCTCCTCTTTTTCCTCCCCCTCTCCTGACTCCCCCTCCTGGGTGAGGTTGAAAATGAGTTTGAAGTCATAGGGCTGGCCGCTCTCTCCGCACTGGTTGTACCAGGTGATCAGGCTGGGCCCCCCGGGGGCCTGGCTGTCTCTCCAGTGACAGAGGAAGGAGAAGACCAGCTTCTCGCCCCACTCCCCGATGGCCACTGTGTCCCTCTGATCGTCAGAAAACAGTACCTACAGAACACACATCAAATACTCCTTTTAAAAAGGCACACTCAGCAATATGACTTCCTGCTTATAGAAATTAACAAAAACATCTGCAAAAAGGAGCCCTTTTTGTTGATGATTTCGAAAAAGCAGGATGAGCCTCTTACTGTGCTTATAAATCATCATATGTGTGATCAGTCACTCACCGTGGAGGGTCTCAGGCATTCAAGCTGCAGGTCCTCCAGGAGGGCCTGAGGATGCTGAGGTTTAGCCCAAACAGGTGAGTCCAGGGCCAGGGGGAGGACGCTGGCTAGCCCCCTGGAACACACTGGAGACCACCCCCTCTGGAATGGTGGTACTGAAGCTGGGAGAGGGGGAAAGAGGTCAGTACAGGTGCATAGTCACTTCACCCCCACCTACATGTACAAATTACCTCAACTAACCTGTACCCCCGCACACTGACTTGATACCGGTGCCCCCCCTGTATATAACCTCATTATTCTTATTCTGTTACTTTTTATTTTAGTCTACTTGGTAAATATTTTTCTTAACTCTTCTTGAACTGCACTGTTGGTTAAGGGCTTGTAAGTAAGCATTTCACAGTAAAGTCTACGCTTGTTGTATTCGGCACAAGTGACAAAGTTTGATTTGATTAAAGCCGGGATGAGACTGAAAAACAGCTTCTATCTGAAGGCCATCAGACTGTTATAGTCACCACTAGCCAGCCTCCACCCAGTCCCCTGCCCTGAACTTAAATTACTGTTCATTGCCGGGTACAACCCGGTTACTCAACCCTGCACCTTAGAGGCTGCTGCCTATGTACATAAACATGGAACACTGGTTACTTTAATAATGTTTACATACCTTTTACACACTTCATATGTACACTATATATACAAACGTATGTGGACACCCCTTCAAATTAGTGGATCCGGCTATTTCAGCCACATCAGTTGCAGACAGGTGTATAAAATCGCACAGCCATGCAATCTCTGTAGACAAACATTGGCAGTAGAATGGCCTTACTGAAGAGCTCAGTGACTTTCATTGTGGCACCGTCATAGGATGCCACCTTTCTAACAAGTCAGTTCATCAAATTTCTTCCCTGCTAGAACTGCCCCCGGTCAACTGGAAGTGGAAACGTCTAGGAACAACAACGGCTCAGCCGTGAAGTGGTAGGCCACACAAGATGACAGAACGGGAACGCAGAGTGCTGAAGCACTTAAAAATCATCTGTCCTAGGTTGCAACACTCACTACGAGTTCCAAACTGTCTCTGGAAGCAACGTCAGCATAATAACTGTTTGTCGGGAGATTCATGAAATGGGTTTACATGGCCGAACAGCCGCGCACACAAGCCTAAGATCACCATGCGCAATGCCAACATCGTCTGGAGTGGTGTAAAGCTCGCCACCATTGGACTCAGTGGAAACGCCTTCTCTGGAGTGATGAATCATGCTTGACCATCTGGCAATCCAACGGACTAATCCGAGTTTGGCGGATGCCAGGAGAACACTACCTGCCCCAACGCATAGTGCCAACTGTAAAGTTTGGTGGAGGAGGAATAATGGTCTGGGGATGTTTTTCATGGTTCGGGCCCCTTAGTTCCAGTGAAGAGAAATCTTAACAGTACAGCATCCAATGACATTGTAGACAATTCTGTGCTTCCAACTTTGTATCAACAGTTGGGGAAGGCCCTTTACTGTTTCAGCATGACAAAGCCCTTGTGCACAAAGCGAGGTCCATACAGAAATGGTTTGTCGAGATCGGTGTGGAAGAACTTGACTGGCCTGCACTGAGCCCTGACCTCAACCCCATCGAACACCTTTGGGATGAATTGGAACACCTACTGCGAGCCAGGCCTAAAGGCCCAACATCAGTGCCCGACCTCACTAATGCTCGTGGCTGAATGGAAGCAAGGCCCATCAGAAATGTTCCAACATCTAGTGGAAAACCTTCCCAGAAGAGTGGAGGCTGTTACAGCAACAAAAGGGGGGACCAACTACATATGAAAGCCCATGACTTTGGAATGAGATGTTCGACGAACAGGTCTCCCCCTACGTTTGGTCATGTAGTGTTGCAAGTAACATTTACAAGACACCATATAATGGACTACTGCAAAAAAACTAAATGTTCAGAGTGTACAAGCTGCAGCCAGGGGATGGGTCTTACGGTTGCTGGGTGTGTCCACTGGTCTTGTCTGCTCTGTGCTGGTCTGGGCCTCCTGCAGCGTGCTGGCTGGCACTGTGAGTGTTGGGCCTCTCTCCTCCAGACTCTCTACCTGCCACAGCTCTGTCTGCGTTCTGCTCTGTTTCCACTGCTGCATCCTGACTGGGCTCTGTGTGTAGCAAAACAACCAGGAGAGGAGAGAATTACAATACTGTTCCATACTGCTTACAAGCATATGATCAATCGACAAATCAACCAATCACCTAATCATATACCATCATAAACACCTAAATAAACACCATAATAAGGACAAAGAGGGTCTGACCTATGGTACCCAGGTGGCTGGGATGGTGCTCCGCTGTGCCATCGCGGGGGCTCTGACTCTGGACACCCTCTCTCCCTGGATCCATCTCCCTCTCTGGGTCTCTCTCTCTGGGGCTGTGGTTGGAGATGGAGCTGGGGCCATGGCTGGGGCTGTCTTTGGGTTCAGGCGGAGGAGGCCACATCTTCAACACCGCCTCCACTGGTCCTGCTGTCTGCTGGCGCTCTGAGAGGATACGATCATACAGGATTATGGGTACACACTATATTCACACAGAAACACACACACAGAGACAACTCTCAGTACCTGTGCGACTGGCTGCTGTGTTGGAGAGGGAGGCGCGGGGAGGCCAACACATTAGGGTCTGCTCTCCACCCTCCTGCCCAGGACGGGACTCATCTTCTGGGGTTGAGACAACTGGTGATGCCACTGGAATTTGAAGAGAGTTTTAACAAGGAATGTCAGCAGTTTACTTCCATAACTTAGGTCATTATATTCCGATGAGTGTAGTCACATTGGTCAGTGCAAGAGTGTCTTCACAGACACACACTACCTGGTACTGGCTGTACAGGTACTACCGGTTGAGGGACCTCCCATGCCTCCTCCTCACTGGGCAGTTCTCCTGGACACTCCTTCTGAAGGAACCTCTTTAGAGCTGCATTGTCCGGCAGTGATGTCATCAGACCACTCAGGAAGTGCACCAGGTCCTTCCTGTGACTGCTCTCGAAGCTGAAGAGCTTCACCAGCTCTCTGAAGAAACACAGTCAGGAGTTATTTACCAGCACACACACACACACACACACACACACACACACAAACATACACATACAAGCGCACACCTGCAGATGTCGAGCCTGGCTGAGAGGTGGTCTTTCTGGATGTAGAGTTCCTTGTTGTCCTTCAGTAGACATATGACATCCTCCATCTCTACCACGGGATCCTCCTCATCACTCACAGACAGCAGGTACCGCGTGTACAGCATACCCACCTGCACACAAACACAGGTTCTGAGGTGAGGTTCCTACCTGTTTAAAAGGTGTGGTTCTCAGCTAAAGTTCTGAAATGTAAGGTTCTAAGGCTCTAATATGAGTTTCTCAGATTAGGTTCTAAGGTACTCAAATGTGAGTTCTAAGGTGAGGTTGTACTATACCTGTCCGTAGGTGAGCTGTCTGATGGTCTGTCTGATGTTGTTGTTCTTTAGTTCCCAGTAGAGTTCTTGCAGGTCCTCGTGGTGGTAGAGGAACCTCTGGATATAGGGAACCACAGACCGCACCAGGCGCTGCATGGAGGGGCAGGGTCTGTAGTTCTCCGTCTGTGCCTCAGTACTGACACAATGGGTCAGGAAGCGTAAGCCACAGATCTGCAGGAACAGAATCCTATCCTCCTCACTGAACCACCCCGCACTGACAGACCAACCTGGGGAGAGAGCGGGAGAGTGAGAAAAGGAGGGAGAGCGTCAGATATACAGATCCACAGCTTCTCCATGTACTTTTTCTATCAAGTCACGTTGTTGACTTTTGCAGTGTTATGTCCAGTACCTTGGGACGGTCCAGTCTTGGTCCTGGGTGCTGGCTTCTTCTCTGATGGGGGCAGGTTGAGCAGACACACCTGTTTGTGGGCCTTAAAGATCTTCTCCAGCTCTTTGCTGTCTGGTATCATGGGTCTGTGGGCTAGAGTCACCCAGCTGTTGTCCTTAGTGGGGAACACCCTCTTATCCTGCAACATCCCTGAATATTGGAGGACAATAAGAATGTACGTTACTAAAACCAGTCCAATAAGGAACTGACGTGTGTGTGTGTGTGTGTTGTTCCTCACCCTTCAGTGTAGAACAGTATCTGTGGTCGAGGTTTACGTTGTGCTCCTGTTCTACCTGTCCGGGGGTTTTACACTTGTCAGCTGAAGAGAGTCCGACACAGAGAGATCGTCATTCAGACAGAAAATAACCGACACAACAGAGAGTTATTCAGACTGGGTTCAGGTAGAAGGGTATTATATAACGTCCATGAAAGGACCATGACTCAAGAGAGAGGGAGAGAGACTCACCCAGCCTGGCGTAGAGTTTGGACACATCTATGAGTACATCTGCAGTAGGTAGAGGACAGGAGTTACACACCAGCTCCAGTAGAACCACATACTGCAGCATGGATGGGGTGCGCTCCACGTTTACCTACAGTAAAAAACACAACAGTGTTGTTTAAGAAAATATACTCAAAGGAGAAAGAACATCATCAAATGGGTGTGTCATCTAAACCCTCCAACCTACAAACAATATATCTCTGTTTTGTAAAATGTTGGTGATATGGTATACACTGAGTATACCAAACATTAGGAACTCCTAATATAGAGTTTTTCCCTTCAGAACAGTCTCAATTCGTCAGGGCATGGACTCTACAAGGTGTCGAAAGCATTCCAAAGGGATGTTGGCTCATGTTGACCACTGCTTCCCACAGTTGTGTCAAGTTGTCTGGATGTCTTTTGGGTGGTGGACCATTCTTGATACACACGGGAACCTGTTGAGCGTGGAAACCCCAGCAGCTTTGCAGTTCTTGACACAAACCAGCGCGCCTGGCACTTACTACCATGCACCGTTCAAAGGCACTTAAATCTTTTGTCTTGCCCATTCATCCTCTAAATGGCACACATACACAATCCATGTCTCACTTGTGGATTCACCTCGTCAGTCATGGAAAAAGCAGGTGTTCTTAATGTTTTGTATACTCAGCGTATTTCTAGTTGTCTAATCGATATGAATCATCCAGAGTCTTGATATTACATACAGTCTATAAATAGACATTACAATACATTTCCATGTCAGTTGAGAACTCTGGACAGTGAATTTATAAGAGGATACAAAATCTGTAATCTGAAAATGAAAAAGGCACATATACAGTTCTTTGGTTGAAGTGCCATATATAATCATAAGGTATGACATAACAATAATCCCTGGGTAAACCAGAAGTTTGAGTGGTTCCATACCCGTTTGAAGAGGTCCCTCATGTCGTCCAATTGGCTGTAGAAGGGGGCCAGGACTCTGGGTTCCTGCACCGTACTGTCAGCCCTGCGGGTCAGCTCCCGGTAGCGGACAAACATCTCGGTGGGGTCGCTCCAACACACCTCCTTCAGGTGGTAGAACCTACCGGAACAACAGTCTCCGTTCCTGGAGGGACACGGCCAACACACACATGGGTTAGAGGTCAGGGCTGTGGTATACCTGTTGTATTTGCTGAACATGGCTGGTGTGCTACATGGGAGGGGTTAGAGGTGAGAGGTCACGGGTTGGGGTTAGGGAGGTAACCTACCTGTTGTACTCTATGAAGACGGCCGGTGTGTGTTGGAACAGCTCCTTGAGGCTGGTCTGAGAACAGTTCTTGTGCAGGAAGGAGTACACACTGTGGACGTGCTGCACCGTCGAGCTAAACTCTGACCCCTCCTCTTCCTGCTTCTCCTGCCCCTCTGGACCACTGGCTGAGCATGTTTTTACACACCACTTCTTCAGGTAGCCAATCAGCTCCTCCACATTGACGCTGTTCTTCATTCCTACAGGAAAAAAGAGGAGCCAGATTAAGGACGCCTCTGTGATTTGTAGTTTTTGTTGTTGTAGTTCTCACACTCAGACACTTTCTTACCTAGAGTCCTGGTGAACTCGCTGGGGGTCATGTCAATATAGCTGACGTGAGTCCCCAGTAGATTGTGCACCTCCGGTGAGTACAGGTAGACGGAGTTAGGACACAGATACTCTGCCTTTCTCCCTCCCTCTGCACCTGCCTGCAGACAATAGGCCGGCACCCAGGGAAGGCAGGACAGGAAATGGAAAAAGGAGGATTTGGTGCTCTTGATTAGTCGGCCCTCGCTGTCAATCACCTGGGCAGTGAGATACTGAGAGTACCGGTCACTGATAAAAGTAGAAGGAGATAGAGAGAGTGAGAGATAGGGAGAGAGAAAGAACTAAATGAGTACGCCATAATCGGAAATGAATGATTCCAGTAGCTGTTTAGAGGGAAACTGGATAATGTGAATTAACAAATGTTTGAAAGAGATGAGTACAATGTGATAATGCTCAGTATCACATCCCTATATGACTCAGTAGACATGGATGGTATGAGACCATCACTACTAGCTAAAGTAGCTTCAACTCCACAGGCCAATGGCCTACATTGTTATATTCGAGTATTAAGCCATGACAACAATGAGAATTACATTCTGCCCAGTCCTTTAAATGTGCATGCAATTCTCTTCAATAAATAGAGCACTTCCACTTCCTACCCTGCTAACCTGGATTTTAAATTATTATAAAGAAGCACACAGACAAGAATGCGGGGGGATAGGAGTGAGGATACAAGCGAGTAATCTTCAGATTGAGAACAAGACCAGATAGATCTCCCAAAACTTAACTCCCCCACACACAGCAGGGATTGGGCTGGATTAGGGCATCTCGGTGGCAGACTGCAGGGATTATAATCTGGGAGTGTGGAGGCCTGTAAACCAAACTCCTCAAATAGGGGCTCAATTATCCAGTGAGTTGTCAGGGGAGTGTGGGTTATCATATTGTATAAGAGTGTGTGAACATGTTTGTCATACTTTGGGTGAGTGCAGAGGTTTGTGTGTGTGTGTGTGTGTTAGAGGTCGACCGATTATGATTGTTCAACGCCGATACCGATTATTGGAGGACCAAAAAAAGCAGATACCGATTAATCTGACGATTTTTATAGATATATATATTTGTAATAATGACAATTACAACAATACTGAATGAACAATGAACACTTATTTTAACTTAATATAATACATAAATAAAATTGATTTAGTCTCAAATAAATAATGAAACATGTTAAATTTGGTTTAAATAATGCAAAAACACAGTGTTGGAGAAGAAAGTAAAAGTGTAATATGTGCCATGTAAAAAAGCTAACGTTTAAGTTCCTTGCTCAGAACATGAGAACATATCTGGTGGTTCCTTTTAACATGAGTCTTCAATATTCCCAGTTAAGAAGTTTTAGGTTGTAGTTCTTATAGTAATTATGACACATTCACTATCTCTCTATACCATAAACCTTTGACTTTTGGATGTTCTTATAGGCACTTTAGTATTGCCAGCCTAATCTCAGGAGTTGATAGGCTTGAAGTCTTAAACAGCGCTGTGCTTCAAGCATTTCTAAGAGCTGCTGGCAAACGCAGTAAAGTGCTGTTTGAATGAATGCTTACCAGCCTGCTGCTGCCTACCACCACTCAGTCAGACTGCTCTATCAAATCATAGACTTAATTATAATATAATAAACACACAGAAATACGAGCCTTTGGTTATTAATATGGTCAAATCTGGAAACTATCATTTAAAAAACAAAACTTTTATTCTTTCAGTGAAATACGGAACCGTTCTGTATTTTATCAAACCGGTGGCAACCCTAAGTCTAAATATTGCTGTTACATTGCACAGCCTTCAATGTTATGTCATAATTATGTACAATTCTGGCAAATTAATTACGGTCTTCGTTAGGAAGAAATGGTCGTCACACAGTTCGCAACGAGCCAGGCGGCCCAAACTGCTGCATCTACCCTGACTCTGCTTGCACAGAACGCAAGATAAGTGACAATTTCCCTAGTTAATATTGCCTGCTAACATGAATTTATTTTAACTAAATATGCAGGTTTAAAAAATATATACTTCTGTGTATTGATTTTAAGAAAGGCATTGATGTTTATGGTTAGGTACATTTGTGCAAAGCTTGTGCTTTTTTCGCGAAAGCGCTTTTGTTAAATCATCACCCGTTTGGCGAAGTTGAAGTAGGCTGTGATTTAATGATAAATTAACAGGCACCGCATTGATTATATGCAACGCAAGACAAGCTAGTTAAACTAGTAATGTCATCAACCATGTGTAGTTAACTAGTGATTATGTTAAGATTGATTGTTCTTTATGAGTTTAATGCTAGCTAGCTACTTACCTTGGCTCCTTCAGCCACCGGGTCCTTTTGATGCTGCACTCACGTAACAGGTGGTCAGCCTGCCATGCGGTCTCCTCGTGGATTGCAATGTAATCGGCCATAATGTACGTCCAAAAAGGCTGATTACCGATTTTTATGAAAACGTAATTAATCGGCCGACCTCTAGTATGTATATATGGTGTGTAGACAGTGGAGAAGAGGAGTTGGTTACCCAGTGTCCCAGTTGGACTCCAGTAGCTCCAGCAGGGCTAGTCTCTGCTCCATGAGGACAGGGGCGGGCAGCTGCGCCGTGACCAGAGAGTGGAGCTCCTCGCTGGGGTAGTCATCCAGCACACACCCCTCCTCTGGTCCTCCGGCCCTGCCTGCTCTACACGGCCACAACTCACTCTCCACCGCCCAGGGACTGGAGGCCTGGGAGAGAGGAGAGGATGGAGGGAAGAACAATGACAGGGGATAGAGGGAAAGAGAAAGAGTCAAGGTTAGGGAAAGGGTTAGCTAAAATGCTAAAACATATCTAGCTACAGCCAGGTCTGCCATGAGAACAGTCTGGGTTTTCACTAATGCGTCACTGCCCAAAACCGAGGTGAAATCAAATCAAATTGGTCGCGTACACATATTTTGCAGATGTTATCGCAGGTGCAGTGATATGCTTTTGCTTCTAGCTCCAACAGAGCAGTAATGCCTAACAATACACATAAATCCCCCACAAATTGTTTTAGAAATTAAGAATACTGTAAAAATGGACCCCCCAAAATAAAGTTCTCTAGGAGCTAGAGTCAAGTAGGCCATGTTTGTCGGTGCCATCTTGGTAGATAGTTGTGTTTGGGAGGCTGGGTTGTACTTAAAACAACATAATTCAATTGATTTCAGACATCACATAAGAGTGATGAAGCCTTCAAATAACTCAGTCGAATACCACACTGACAATCCCTTTCCTCACCATGGTCTAAAACAGACCTTATTAATCCATCGCCTATGTGACATACCCCGGTCTTAAAGAGTTGTTCACATCAGTCACCTCTGAGGGATGTCCACCCATTAAGTATGGGAAGATTAGTCATGCCTGGGAAACAGTCCTATGTTATGTTATTCTCTAAGGCAGGGACGGGCTGGGACAAACGTGTGACACCAAAATCAGCCCCCTGAGGACTGGAGTTGCCCATCCCTGCTCTAAGACATTCATAAGATGACTTTAGCCTTAGTCAATAGTCATTGCTGCTGATCATGATGGCATCCTATCCATACTATACTTTTGGCCAGAGCACTATGTGTGGAATCTGTTTATCATCCATAGACTATTCTAGCCTTAGTCCTTAGCCAGTCAGTGTGTACGTTTGTGAATGTGTTTCTCATACTTTGGGTGTGTGCAGACAGCGGAGGAGAGGAGTTGGTTACCCAGTGGATAGATCATAAACAGTGCAATGTTTATGGTCTATCCTGTTGCCTAGTCACTTTATCCCTACCTACATGTACACATCTCTCTCTCTCATAAGTAACCATTTCACTGTCTACACCTGTTGTTTATGAAGCATGTGACGAAGACAATTTGATTTGAAACAGGAACTCTGATGCGCTAGTAAATAACAGAGTTTATGGTGGATTCTAACCGCCTCAAAGTCACCAGGCAAACAGTCAATACTGTGTCTGATAAAACCGATCAAAACCTTTTAACGTCTACATCCTCTGCTTATATGGGTCAAACATATGTCTATTCCAGTCCTCCCTCCTCACCAGTTCTTTAGAAGTTAGAGTGCGTCTCTCTTTCCTCAGTATGAGTCTCTCTCTGACTCCCAGCCTGATGAACAGATCTCTCCATCCCTCCACGTCTCCATCTGTCTCCACATAACAACCACTCAGCAACACCCAGTCCACACCTGGAGAAAGGGAGGGAGAGAGAGAGAGAATGAGTGATGTGTAGCTTTAGCTTATGGACTAATGTAATTGTAAATTCAGACAAGCGAGGGAGCAGAAACAGAGGAAGAGTACAGAGAAAGAGGTTTGTGGTTGGTAACAGGATGAACAGAGGAAAGAGAGGGATGAGAAAGAAGTGGTTAGTCTCTTCTCTTTCCTTTAGAGGGAGGTCAAGCATGCAGATCCACTCTGTTACATAACTAATGACACACACAGCTCCCCTCTTCACAGCATTTCATGCCTTCTTTCACCCTCACAATTGAGGCTGCTTTACACACACACGCTCAAACGCTCTCACAAAGGGGGTTGCTAAACACACACACAAGACAGAGACACACACTCCAGTGCACTGTCCAAAATTTCACCAGACGACGTGGACCAAGCCATGTTTGTTCTGGGGACAGTCACAAAGGGCAAGGTTTCCTTCTGGGAACAATATCCCATTGTAGTTAGTCATGCAGTATTTGGGCCAGTTCAACAGTTCTCTACAAACACTTTCCTTAACTGCTAGCTGACTGGTATTTACTTATAAATGGTAACATTTTGAGAATTCTAAAATGATTACCTAATAATTAGTGTGTGTGTGTACCTGGTAGTTTGTTGGGCAGGTCCATATTGCCGTAGTGTGTAGAAAAGTGTACTTTGTGGTCAGCCGGGCAGAGCAGTCCCCTTGTGGTCAGTACCGGTACTACAGTGTCTGGGTGAGTGTACTCCTGAGGGGAGGAGTGCTGTTTGATGAACACTAGGTAGCTCACCACTGCCTCCACCGGCTTGGACTGGACAGCGAGAGAGATAGAGAAAGAGAGGGAGGGAGCAATAGAGAGAGGGAGGGAGCGATAGAGGGAGGGAGAGAGAGGTCATGAGCAGATGAGCTCCCGCATTATTCAGCATGTTTAAAACAGAGAGATTTAGAGTTAGATAAACTTGGATTTTTTGGCAGAGACACATTCAGGATGCTAAATCAAAACTCCAAAACTACAACCTGATTTTGGATGGAATTACCTTCATACCACCAAGGATTTTTATTCCCAAGCTAAACAGAAAATGCTCTGGCAAACAAACAGAAACCTGAAAACACCATCCAACCTGGAACTGAGTGAGAAATGTCTAGTCTGAAGCTATCTTTTATTTTTAAAAGGGAAGAAAATACATTACAATGATATATTTCACTTTATAAGGACTGAATGCTAAGTTAAGGCACACAGCTGCATGTGAGCTCTCACATTTCTCAACATGTTTTTTTACAATAAGATCATTTTGGAGTTTTTCAGCAGGGATATATACAGGGTGCTACCCTTCACAGCATAAACTTCACTCCAGATCAAAACTCCAAACATACAACCTAATTTTGGACAGACCAGATACAACTTCAATTAGCACTGAGGGGTTAAGTGAAATGTGCCGAAGCCTTTCAGCCCAACACATGACAGGAGTCTCACAGGCTACCCCTCCCAAATCCAGAGGCCTTGAAGCACCCTCTTGCTGTTCAGGGCCATCCACTGGCATTTTCTACAAGAAATCTGCCTCCAGAAATAAAAGCTTCTCCCAAGTGGGTGTGACACCTACTCCCGCTGCACTGAGGCTTGGATTCCACCTGGCGATCTGTTCACCGTCTGCCCTGGCTTGTCTCCCCCTGTCTGGTACAGGTACACCCACCACACTCCCCCCTCTCTCCCGGGCTGTCGCTCGCCTCCAGCACACAGGCACTGTTGGGGCAAGTGACTCTGAATTTACAATGGCTAGCCCCAAGTAATTGTCTTTTTCTTGTGCATTTTGCTATTTGCCTCATGACTCCTGCATGCTTTGTTGACTATGAACTTTCTTGTTTACCCTACTGTGGGACAGACTGTTTGTTCCCACACTCAGGACTCTGACTCTCTAATGGTCACACATACTTTTGGCCCCCCCATCCTATTCTAACCATCTCTCGCTGGCTTTGCTACCCCTATAATCGCCAAGCCTGTCTCTCCTCTCTGGGGTGGTTCCCATTGCTTGGAAGGCAGCCACAGTGCATCCTTTATTTAAAGGAGGAGATGAAGCTGATCCTAACTGTTATAGGCCTATTTATATTTTGCCCTGTTATCAAAAGTATTGGAAAAGCTTGTCAATAATCAACTGACTGGCTTTCTTGATGTCTATAATGTTCTCTCTGGTATGCAGTCTGGTTTCCGCTCAGGTTATGGATGTGTCACTGCAACCTTAAAGGTCCTCAATGATGTCACCATTTCCCTTGATTCTAAGCAATGTTGTGCTGTGCTGCTATTTTTATTGACTTGGCCAAAGCTTTTTGACCACTCCATTCTTGTGGGCCGGCTAAGGAGTATCGGTGTCTCTGAGGGGTCTTTGGCCTGCTTTGCTAACTACCTCTCTCAAAGAGTGCCCTGTATAAAGTTAGAACATCTGCTGTCTCAGCCACTGCCTGTCACCAAGGGAGTACCCCAAGGCTCGATCCTAGGCCCCACACTCCTCAATTTACATCAACAACATAGCTCAGGCAGTAGGAAGCGCTCTCATCCATTTATAGGCAGATGATACAGTCTTATACTCAACTGGGCCCTCCCCGGATTTTGTGTTAAACGCTCTACAACAAACTTTCTCTGCCCTTAACCCTGTTCTGAACACATCCAAAACAAAGGTCATGTGGTTTGGTAAGAAGAATGCCCCTCTCCCCACAGGTGTGATTACTACCTCTGAGGGTTTAGAGCTTGAGGTAGTCACCTCATTCAAGTACTTGGGAGTATGGCTAGACGGCGCACTGTCCTTCTCTCGGCACATATCAAAGCTGCAGGCTAAAGTTAAATCTAGACTTGGTTTCCTCTATCGTAATCGCTCCTCTTTCGCCCTTGCTGCAAAACTAACCCTGATTCAGATGACCATCCTACCCATGCTAGATTATGGAGACTTAATTTATAGATCGGCAGGTGAGGGTTCTCTCGAGCGGCTAGATGTTCTTTACCATTCGGCCATCAGATTTGCCACCAATGCTCCTTATAGGACACATCACTGCACTCTATACTCCTCTGTAAACTGGTCATCTCTGTATACCCGTCGCAAGACCCACTGGTTGTTGCTTATTTATAAAACCCTCTTAGGCCTCACTCCCCCCTATCTGAGATATCTACTGCAGCCCTCATCCTCCACATACAACACCCGTTCTGCCAGTCACATTCTGTTAAAGGTCCCCAAAGCACAAACATCCCTGGGTCGCTTGTCTTTTCAGTTCGCTGCAGCTAGCGACTGGAACGAGCTGCAACAAACTGGACAGTCTCAAAGACTCAGTCATGAACACTCTTATTGACAGGTGTGTCTGCTTTGCATGATTGTTGTCTCTACCTTCTTGCCCTTTGTTGTCTGTGCCCAACAATGTTTGTACCCTGTTTTGTGCTGCTACCATGTTGTGCCTCTGCCATGTTGCTACCATGTTGTTGTCATGTTGTGTTGCTATCATGCTGTGTTGTCATGTGTTGCTGCCATGCTATGTTGTTGTCTTAGGTCTCTCTTTATGTAGTGTTGTGTTGTCTCTCTTGTCGTGATGTGTGTTTTGTCCTATATTTTTATTTAATTCAGTTACATTTTTTAATCCCAGCACCCGTCCCCGCAGGAGGCCTTTTGGTAGGCCGTCATTGTAAATAAGAATTTGTTCTTAACTGACTTGTCTAGTTAAATAAAGGTTAAATAAAAAAAATATTAAAGAGGAAGGGATACTGGATGAGAATATGCTCTTTGTACACAACAAATATAGAAATCAATTATCAATTTATATAGAACAATGGATGTGTGTGTGTGTGTGTATTACCTTCCATGTGTTGTTCTTCAGGGTAGGGTATATGTGTTTCTCGAGCAGTTGCTGTGGCTCTAGCTCGTGGACTCCCAGCCTCCTGAGCAGCTCTCTGATCTGCTGGCTCTCCAGTGGTTCCACACAGGACAGCAGAGACGGGTGGACCACACACACATCCCTGTACAGTGCTCCATATACACCTAGAGGAGGGGAGGCAGAGAGTGGAACTATATCAAACATAGGTTAAAATTGGCGATGCAGAACAAATGGCTTAATTAAGAAGCAGTAGCACTCTTAACGAGTAGAGGCACCAAACAAGTTTAGAGGAATGAGACATCACAGCATGGAAATCTATTATTTATAGTAGGGCCTGGGACGATACCAATATCGCAATCTTTTTTCCTTGGCAAAAATGAAAACACGAAGCAGACCAAACTCTTTGGTCCTTGAATTGTATGTATGTAAAATATTGTGTGCTATAGCTTGGAAAATGAATAAATGTGACTCTGGATGACGACATTATGATAGGCTGTTTTCCTAAAGAAGTTAAACCCGTTTCAAGTTTTGTTTTCGATACTGGTATCGTCCTGGCCCTGCTCTAAAGCTGCTTTTGGGTTATTTTTGTCAATGTGCTGACGCACACCAGTGCTGTTGTAATACCACCTCTGCGCCACGCTTCTCTGTGTGTGCGTAAGGACATGTGGGTAAGAGAAAACACTACTCTTGACGTCAAGCTCTCGTGGCCTTACAGGAGGGTGAGTAGTCTTTGATGGAACAATCTGTTTTAGCTTCTATTTTCAAACACAAATATCTCTTAGTTACAACCCTAAATATACCACCAGCTGGTTATCTTTCTGTGTAGTCTCAGAAAAAATATTAAAGAATTGTCTATTTTCCCAAGTGAACTACACTGAACAAAAAACACAACAACTTGTAAAGGCTTGGTCCCATGTTAGGTAAAATAAAAGATCCCAGAAATGTTTCCATATGCACAAAAAGCTTATTTTTCTAAAATGTTGCCATGATACCTGTGTTGCTGTGACTCTTGGTCTCAGTCATGGGGAAGAAGACTCCCTCTCCGCTTAGTGCCACCATGCGCCCATCAGCCAGTGGGATTATGGGTAGATCTCTGAGGGTGGTCAGGATAGAGTCTGTCTCTCCGAAGCCCTGCTCCAACGCACGGAAGTTACACACCAACAACCTGGCCAGACGACGCAGGCCTGAGTCTGATACACAGAGACAGAGATAGAGAGGGGGTTTGTCTCCATCACAAAGAAATATAAACAACGTGCACACAAACCACCCTCCCCTCACCTGAGTTGACACCATCTCCCTGCAACAGCTCCTTGGCCATGGCGGTTGTAACTGTGGTGACGTCACTCCCCCTCAGGTGTCGTACTCCTAGGTGAGCGAGCAGGGATAGGGGCGGGGCTGGCAGCAGGCCCGGATGCAGATAGGCCAGAGACAGGTGTCTGTTAAGCTCCTCTCCACCAATCACGTCGCGAATGACCGGGTCCTGACACACAGCGACCTGGGAGGGTAGCTTGTAGACCACAGAACCTTCTGGAGAGGAGAGAAGATGGAGACGGGAGTCAGTTGATTTATTTTACCAGGAGAGTTGACTGAAAATACATTCTCATTTACAGCAACCACCTGGGGAAATTTACAAAAACATAGTAAAAATACATACTTGATACTGGCACGTATGAGGGTTACTCGAGCAGGAAGATGAAGATTTACTCAAATCTAATTTTATTTGTCACATGCGCCTTCCGAATACAACAGGTGTAGACCTTAACCAACAATGCCGTTTTAAGAAAAATAAGAGTTAAGAAAATATTTACTAAATAAACAAAATATAAAGCTGACTTACAGACAGAGATAGAAGTGATGGAGAAGGAGAGAGAGAAAAAGAGGGGTACAGTGGTAGGGTACCTGTGTTGAGTGTGGGTAGGAAGGCCTTTCCCTTGAGCAGCTGTATAATCTGCCCGGCGACAGGCTTGAAGAAGTCAAGCACCTCGTCAGGCAGAGGGACAAACTGCAGGAAATTACATAGGCCCTTCAGCCCACTGAACTCTGGGTGATCCTGGAGAGGAGGTGAGAACATGAGACGGGTCAGAAACACAACTTAGGACCACAACGTGCAGAGCAGGAGTAAATTATTTTTACCCTCTCCCTCCTTTCTCTTACACTGAAGACGTCCATGGCGCGTAAGAACAGTTGGGGGATCTCAGATCGAAGCCACTGGTTCCATGAGCTATCTCTGTCCACATCCTCACGAGAAGAAGGAATGTCAAAGTCACCTGGAGTGAAAGAGGAAAAAATCAAGTTTGAAAAGTTTTTGGAAGGCTTGGTATGAGATTGTGAGGTATTACTGCAAGGGTGCATTTTAAATGGGTAATTTGGGTGAACCTTGAGGAGAGCACCAGTGTGTGTGTGAGTAAAACCTTGGATGATGAAGCGGAAGCCGAAGCTTCGGAGAGGCAGGAAGGCGAAGACTGGCTGCTTCTGGGGCGGGGTTCGGATGTCACTTCCTGTGAGGTCATCACCCAGCTGGAAGGCCAGGGCGAGCTCAGTGGACTCCACTTCATCTTTGATCTAACGGGGAAACATATCACCGTAACACCATGATCATCATTACATTTGGCACATTCTAATACTTCCTTTTCGCCTCCCTTCTTCAAAATAATCACTGTTCTGTCTTCAATTGATCTATGAAAGCTATGCGGAGCCTTGCTTTTTCCCTTCCCATGAAGTTAGATTAGTAAGCCCTCGTGGAAGGGAGGAAAGAAGGAAAGTACTCAAACACGGCCAATCACCAGGCAGTCACTGAGACAACTGCTCTGTTTTGCCACTGATCAGAGGACAACTCCAACAGAGAGACGAGAGAATACTTGAAAAAGATTTGAGTTTGAACATTTACTATAAACAGCATTTCAATATGCACTGTCAAAATGGGAACCCCATTACAATTTGCCTCACTGTTTTCGATAAACCATGTAACATCTGTGAGTCTGTTCATTCTCTGATCTGTCTCTACTGTTGAATAACCTCACTGCAGGTAACTGGCAGCTGGCTCTCTGGGGGGAGAGAGGGTTGAGGGATAAAGGAGAGAGAGAGAGGGAGAGAGGGAGGGTGGGGGAGAGAGAGAGAAATAAAGAAGAAGAGTGGGAGAGAGACAGAGAGAGAGAGACAGAGATAAAGGGAGGGATGGGGGAGAAGGGAAGCCAGACTGAAAAAAGGCAATTCTATCAGACACATCAACAAAACGTGTCTGTGCCTGGTCTTTCATGTCAAATATCAAATCAAATTTATTTATAAAGCCCTTCTTACATCAGCTGATGTCACAGAGTGCTGTACAGAAACCCAGCCTAAAACCCCAAACAGCAAGCAATGCAGGTGTAAAAGCACGGTGGCTAGGAAAAACTCCCTAGAAAGGCCAAAACCTAGGAAGAAACCTAGAGAGGAACCAGGCTGTGAGGGGTGGCCGGGTGCAGATTATAACAGAACATGGACAAGATTTTAAAATATTCACAAAACAGGCAGAACAGTTGAAACTGGAGAAGCAGCACGGCCAGGTGTACTCGGGACATCAAGGAGTCATCAAGGAGTCAAATATTCCTCCCAGCAGTGAAAATTAATTCACTACACCTTCCTAATGAGAGAGCCTGCATGTCTGACAGAGAGCAGAAGCAGCTTTCCGTCTCAGGGGTATAGACAGAGGAACACTTACATAACACACATACACAGACGAGGAGATGAGAGGATCATTGTGTGTGTGTGTGTGGTACCTTGGTGGGGTGCAGTGTGTGTTTGACCACCAGCCAACGTTCTGTTCCCTCAGTGTGTTCCACCTCCAGGACGCTATGACTCAGGTCTCTACGCGTCATGGTCACCATCCGCTTCTCAGCCTGGCCAAGGAAACACAGAGAGAGATAAATCAGATGTCAGCACACAACAGTCCAGTCTGAAACCAACTCCTTGCCTCTACCGCTCGGTGTTTGTACATTGGAAGCAATATGGTGGAAGCTCCTCTAAGCCTATTGAAAGGCGTGGTGGAGCCATGATCTTTGTGTGTGTGTGTTACCTGGTTGTAGATGGTGATAGATCGTAGGCGGTGTAGGAAGAGCAGCAGAGAGGGGTGGACATCGTGGAACAGGTTTCTGGTCTGGTAGCACTCCGAGCGCAGCGGCAGACAGATCTTAGTGGTCCAGCTGACAGAACACAAACATTCAACATTGATGTGACTGCCTCTACATAGTAAATTACGGAGTATAGACGGTTCTGCTCGCCTGAGAGAGTTTTCATATATATGTTTCGCAGCCGTCTATTTACCACCACAAACAGACGCTGGCACTAAGACCGCACTCAAAGAGCTGTATAGGGCCATAAGCAAACAAGAAAATTGAAAAAAAGTTGCCGATCCTAGTGGCCGGTGATTTTAATGCAGGAAAATTGAAATCCATTTTAACTAATTCTTACCAGTATGTCATCGGTGCAACAGGGACAGAAAAAAAAACTCTAAATCACTTCTACTCCACACACAGAAACTCATACAAAGCTCTCCCTTGCCCTCCATGTGTCAAATCCGACCATAACTCTATCCTCATTCCTGCTTACAGACAAAAACTCACAGGAAGTACCAGTGATGCGCGCAATACGGAAGTGGTCCGATGAAGTGGATGCTAAGCTACAGAACTGTTTCGCTAGCAGACTGGAATATGTTCCGGGATTCATCCGATGGCACTGACGAGTTAACCACCTTAGTAACTGGCTTTATTAATAGGTGCATCAACGACGTCGTTCCCACAGTGACCGCACAAACATATCCCAACCAGAAGCCATGGGTTAAAGGCAAAATACGCACTGAGCTAAAAGGCTAGAGCTGACGGTTTCAAGGAGCGGGACACTAATCTGGACGCTTAAGATATCCTGCTATGCCCTCTGACAAACCATCACACAGGCAAAGCGTCAATAAAGGAGCTAGATCGAACCCTACTACACCGGCTCTGACGCTCGTTGGATGTGGCAAGGTTCGCAAACTAACCGTGATTACAAAGGAAAATCCAGCCGCGAGCTGCCCAGTGATTCAAGCCTATCAGATAAGATAAATACCTGTTATGCTAATTTGGAAGCAAACACCACGAAACCATGCATGAGAGTAGGGCTGTTACGGTAACCGTATTACTGCCACACCAGCAGTCCCGAGTCATGACCGCAGTCAAATTCCACGTGATCGTTGAGTCAAGGTAACTAGGCTTCTCCAAAACTGTGATGCCGCTGATGGCCATTAGTAGCCTACCAAATTTGCTAACTGCCAACGGCCTCGCTAATGGAAAAAAAAAAAAAAAAAAAAAGAGGGTCCCATCAGTTTTCTATAGGCTAGGCAGGGCTCTCCAACCCTGTTCCTGGAGCGCTACCCTCCTGTAGGTTTCTTCGCTCAAATCCCAGTTGTAACTAACATGAATCATCTTATCAACCAGCTAATTATTAGAATCAGGTGCGCTAGATTAGGATTGGCATGAAAACCTACAGCACGGTAGCTGTCCAGTAACAGGGTTGGATAGCCCTGGGCTAGGTCTCCTATATTTATTTCTCAACTTTATTAATATTAAGCACATTGCTTCGCTTTACAACTGGAGTAGCCTACCTGGCTGGCATGAAAATTAACCATTGGAAAAGCGTCCTCCATTCTCTATTTAAGTGTATACGGATGACATGCATTTTGATCCCATCCCCCTGTTCCGTCAGGTGAATGATAAAGGCCCATTCTAAATCAAAACTAATTTCACACATAGTGCCTTCAGAAAGTATCTACACACAATTCCCCATTATGACAAAGTGATTTAAAAAAAAATATTATTTACCATGCTTCACCGTAGGGATGGTGCCAGGTTTCCTCCAGACATGACACTTGGCATTCAGGCTAAAGAGTTGGTTTCATCAGACCAGAAAATCTTGTTTCTCATCATGTGCCTTTTACTGAGGAGTGGCTTCCGTCTGGCCACTCTACCAAAAAGGCCTGATCGGTGGAGTGTGTCCGAGATGGGAAAACCTTCCAGAAGGACAACCATCTCCACAGAGTAACTCTAGAGCTCTGTCAGAGTGACCATCGGGTTCTTGGTCACCTCCCTGACCAAGGCCTTTCTCCCCCGATTGCTCAGTTTGGCTGGGCGGTACACTTGCCCAGATCTGTGCCTCGACACAATTCAGTCTCGGAGGTCTACAGACAATTGCTTTGACCTCATGACATGGTTTTTGCTCTGACATGCACTGTCAACTGTGGGACCTTATATAGACAGGCGCGTGCCTTTCCAAATCATGTCCAATCAATTGAATTTACCACAGGTGGTTTCCAATTAAGTTGTAGAAACATCTCAAGGATGATCAATGGAAACAGGATGCACCAGAGCTCAAATTCAAGTCTCATTGCAAAGGGTCTGAATACTTATGTAAATAAGATGTTTTTTATTTTTAATACATTTGCAAACATTTCTAAGAACCTGTTTTTGCTTTGTCATTATGGGGTATTGTGTGTAGATGTTTTATTTAACCCATTTCAGAATAAGGCTGTCACGTAACAAAATGTGGAAATAGTCAACGGGGCTAAATACTGTAGATTTCAGTCATAACTGTAACTCGGCCACTCAGGATCTTTACCTTTTTGGTAAGCAACTCCAGTGTAGATTTGGCCTTGTGTTTTAGGATATTGTCCTGCTGAAAGGTGAATTCATCATCGACTTTCTGGTGAAAAGCAGACTGAACCAGGTTTTCCTCTAGGATTTTTCCTGTGCTTAGGTCCATCTATTCATTTGTTTAATCCTGAATAACTCCCCAGTCCTTAACGTTTAAAAGCATTCCCATAACCTAATGCTGCCACCATTATGCTTGAAAATATGGAGAGTGCTACTCAGTAATGTGTGTATTTGCCCCAAACATAAAACTTTGTATTCAGGACAAAAAGTTAATGGCTTTGCCAAAAAATGTTTGCCTTGTTGCAAACAGGATGCATGTTTTGAAATATTCCTTCTTTTCACTCTGACAATTAGGTTAGTATTGTGGAGTAACTAAAAATGTGGTTGATCCATCCTCAGTGTTCTCCTATCACAGCCATTCAACTCTAACTGTTTTAAAGTCACCATTGGCCTAATGGTGAAATCTGAGCGGTTTCCTTCCTCTCTGGCAACTGAGTTAAGAAGGACGCCTGTATCTTTGTAGTGACTGGGTGTATTGATACACCAATCCAAAGTGTAATTAATAGCTTCACCATGCTCAAAGGGATATTCAATGTCTTTTTTATATACCCATCTACCAATAAGTGCCTTTGTTTGCGAGGCATTAGAAAACCTCCCTGATCTTGGTGGTTGACTCGTTTGAAATTCACTGCTCAACTGAGGGACCTTGCAGGTGTTAAACACTATTATTGAACACCGAGTGAGTCCATGCAATTTATTATGTGACTTGTGAAGCAAACTTTTACAACTGAACGCATTTAATCTTGCCATAACAAAGGGGTTGAATATTTATTGACTCAATACATTTCAACTTTCATGTTATTAATTTGTAAAAATGTTGAAAAACCTAATTCCACTTTGACATTATGGGGTATTGTGTGTAGGCCAGTGACAAAAAAAATCTAAATTTAATACATTTTTTAATTCAGGCTGTAACATAAAATTTGGAATAAGTGATGGTGAATTCTTTCTGAAGGCATTGTATACTATTTAGTATATGTAAAGACAAGATTAAATTGAGAACAGTGTGATGGATGACAATATTATCACTCGTGAATGATGCCCATCGTGTGCAGTCTAAGGCAAGAAACAACGCATGCCTTTTGTCCTTGACTTTTTCAAATCATAGTCATGTTTTGAGGTTTGTTTCGCAACTAAAGTGGCCAAATAACTCAAAAACATAGCCTATAGGCCTAGGATCCTTGGAACACGGTTGGAGAGCCCATTGCCGACAGAGCCTAGTGAGCCACGTAATTGCGCAATGACCGGCCACTATTTAAAAAAGGATCCCAGCTTTCTCGTGGTGCTTTATTTATTGGTCAATTCTCAAATTAAGCACATTAATCCGCTATACAACTGGTGCTATTCAAGGGCAGGCTGCAGATGACTTTTTGTGAGCCATTCTAAAAGAAAAGAAAATATTTCACACATATTAGTAGGCTGTATGTAAAGACCAGATTAAATTGAGAATAGTCTGATGGGGTGAGAATATTATCAGGCGCTTGTCAAATTGTGAATGTGACTGATGAAGAGTGTGCAGCCTGCGCAAGAAATAGAGCAGAGCTCATGCCTTTCATGCGACTTTCATCAAATCATCATTAGAGTTGCATCAAGCAGCTTTAGAATGTATAAAAAAAACGTTTGAGTCACAAATAAAGTTGCAGAAATAACTCTAAATTAAGCACAAAATACCCACACACACTCGCAGGAGTCTACCCACACACTCGCTGGAGTCTACCCACACACTGCACTGACACGCCAACACACAAACCACATATGCGGAGCACACACACGCATGTTGACGCCACACTTTCACATGCTCTGCTGCTAGTTTATTTTCTATCCTGATTGCCTAGTCACTTTTAGCCCTACCTACATGTACAGATGACCTCAACTACCTCGTACCCCAGCACATGGACCCGGAGCCGGTGCTCCTTGTAGAAAGCCCTGTTACTGGCCTTTTATTGTGTGCAGGGAACAATAAAAGGCCACTCTAAAATGTGCAAATTTTTCTAACTTTGACTCTGCATTGTTGGGAAAGAGCTCATAAATAAGAATGTCACAGTAATGTCTACATTAAGCGCACGTGACAAATCAAATTAGACGTTACTACTAGACACACTTGGTGTGGGTATGTGTTGTCACTCAGGTGTGTGTGTGTCTTACCTGGTTTTAGATTATGTCATTAGACTCACCTGGTGTGTGTGTGTTGTTGGCGAGGTGTGTGTGTAGTCAGTTTGTTGTATGTGAGTGATGCCACCACTAACCTGGTGTGTGTGTCGTCAGCCAGGTGTGTGTGAGATACTACAACTAACCTGGTATGTGTATGGTTGGCCAGGTGTGTGTTGAGAGGTCTCTCGTCGTCGACCCAGTGCGGCAGGATGTATCCCATGGGGCCACTGGTCTTGTTGAAGCACAGATGGAATCCGTTGGAGTGGATCTCAGGACAGTCAGTCACCTTGAACACAGATTTAAAACCTATTCCCTTCTGACCTAAGGAAGGAGAAAGACGTGGAGAAACAGTTGAGGAAATACTTTTGGTTCACCTCAGATCTTCGATTGGTTACAAATCGGGTTTCAAACTCTTTTAGCTGTTACCTATGTATCCGTATTTGTGTTTGCCCTTGGTGCTGCGGCCCACGTCACAGATGGCCCGGATGTTTTTCTCCTGGAAGCCTGTCTCGTTGTTGAGGACAGTCACACAGTCTTTCTCCACAACAAAGGCCAGCGCAGGGACAGGGCCCCCCGCTGTCGGGTAATTGTTATCGTCAGCGTTCTGTGAATAGCACAATGAAGAAAGCACATTCTATGTAAGTGCATTGCATACAGTAGATCTCAAAACACCTGGATGAGCTCAGGCAGAGAGAGAGAGAGAGAGAGAGAGAGAGAGAGAGAGAGAGAGAGAGAGAGAGAGAGAGAGAGACAGAGAGACAGAGAGAGACAGAGAGAAACGGAAGCGAGAGAGGGAGACAGAGGAGAGAGTCAGTCACCTGAATGAGTTCCAGTACAAAGTGTGTGTCTTTGCTGTAGAGTTCAGTGGACAGCCGGTCAAGACTGCGCCCCAGCCTCTCCTGGTGAACAGTCATCAACCTCTGACCCTCTTCATTCAGCTCTACTCCTATACCAAACTCACTCTTCCTGTAACAGACAGCATTGTGAGACCAGGTTAGTGTTTCTATTCATGTATTGTATCATTTTATACATTAGGCAGTATAAAGGAGGTTAAAGACAAACCTGATGTCATCAATTATGTCCTTGTGGCAATCCACTCTGCTCTCTGATTGGCTGCTATCAGCATTGTCCGCTTTCTCAGGCTCAGCCAATGACTTCCCTTCCTCACAGTCTTCCTCTCCGTCTCTTTCAGTGCGTGTGTCTCCGAGTGTCTCAAAGATCTCAGAGGTCAGCTCATACAACTCATCATCGTCGTCGTCTTCATCCCAGCCATCTAAAGGACGAAGATCTGTTAGAAATCTGACTATTTTGACTACTAGGGACAAATTTAACATGTATCTTAACGTTTAAACCAGAGGCTGGAACCAATTTTTTTTTTAATTGTTTAGTTCCGAATAGAACCACATTTTTTTTGTTTCGTTCAACTGTTCCGACCAGCAAAATAAAGTTCTGAACTGGTTTGAACCCCAAAAAAGTACAGGTTTGTATTGTTTCTTTCTGTTCCTTTTTCAACCTGTGAAATCAACAGTTACATTTAGTTTATTAATACCCCCCTAGAGTAGATGTACGCGCCCCAGAGGAAATCTAATTAGCAATTCACTGCATCCAACGATGTCGCACTTCCGCATCTGCGATGAAAGGTGACAGAGCTAGAGAGGTGTTTGTCAGACCAGGAGACATGTCAAAATTCAGTCTTCTCACAAAGTCGCCTGTAGCATCCGAACGGTTTGGCAAAGAAACTACACTGAACTAAATAAACGCAACATACATACATTAAAAGATTTTATTGAGATACAGTTCATAAGGAAATCAGTCAATTTAAATAAATTCATTAGGCCCTAATCTATGGATTTCACATGACTGGGAATACAGATACAGACCCGGGTCCCATAGGGTGGTGCACAATTTTGCCCAGCGTCGTCCGGGTTATGGGAGGGTTTGGCTGGGGGGCTATACTAGGCTCATTGCGCTCTAGCGACTCCTTGTGGTGGGCCGGGCGCCTGTAGGCTGACCTCGGTCGTCAGGTGAACGGTGTTTCCTCCGACACATTGGTGCGGCTGGCTTCTGGGTTAAGCGGGCGGGTGTTAAGAAGCGTGGTTTGGCGGGTCATGTTTCGGGGGACGCATGACTCGACCTTCGCCTCCCGAGCCCATTGGGGAGTTGCAGCGATGAGACAAGATCAAAATTGGGGAGAATAAGGGGTTAAAAAAAGTCAGTATCTTGTGTGACCACCATTTGCCTCATGCAGGGCGACATATACTTCACATAGAGTTGATCAGGCTGTGGTAACTAGTGGAAACCCTACCAGACAGCGCTCACTTTACTGCTGTCCCCCACTCACTCAGCAACGATGGTATTAATGCCGTTTTAGGTTCTCTGTTGTGTGCCTCTCCTTCATGTTCTCAGTATGTACTTCATGCCCCGCTTCTCATTAATGTGATGGCTCGTTGCAATGATGTTCGACAGCGTGTTCATAGATGTCCAGCAATCTGTTAACGCCATGTATGGTGTTCGAAAGCTTGTGCTTTGTACTTGCAGAGCAATCATTGTACAATTTCTCCATCAGGGTCGTCAAGGCATCTTGTAGTCTGGTTCTAGATATGCCATTAGGGTATTGAAGCTGACAACCTCTACCATTGACAATCGCTGCATATCAACTGCAATAATTTCTGTAATCAGCGCTTTGATTCTCTCACTCTGTTCAATATCGCACTGCTGCCAGCAATGGGTTGGGTCATCCCCTTCAGCATTGCCCCTGACTGCCACTGTAGCTCAATTCCACCTCGCAAAGTTCGTATTTCATCACCTTCTCATAGTACTGCATACAGGACTTCGCTGCGGTCGCTTCCCTGTCTCACTCTCTGCCATTTTTCCAACTGTTAACGACAATGACGTGCGGAGCGCTATACATCCACGGCAAAAACAAACGGGAACGATTTTTCTAAAACGTTAACGATCCCAATGTTGTTTAAACATTAACTACATAACCCATCATGCTCTAATGCTCTCCTCACCTGCGTGCTGTGGCTGAGTGGGGTGGGAGGAGTCAGAGCTGTAGTCCTCTGGGAACTCCTCATCCTCACTGAGAGTCTGAGAGAGACTTCTGCTCACAGAATCCACAGGAGTAGGCTGGAGATTTTTTACAATGCAAAAAAGTGGAGCTTTAGACTATATGAAAACCAAACAGTTATGGATAAAAAAAATGGACAATTTTCAAATCATGAAATAAATGTAAAATATAAACTGAATTGACCCCATCACTGATGGTAATCTCCCCTGTTCTGACCTTGGTCTGGTCGGCTGATGGTGTTTGTGCCTGGCTCTGGTTTAGGTCCTGGTTCTGTGGTGGGCTGAGCTTGGTGTGGTAGTCCTTGACCCAGTCTGTGATGCCAAGCACGATGCCCAGCTGGTGCAGACAGTTGAGGTGGCGCAGGTTGGACCGGGCTGTAGACAGCAGCACCGCTTTAGACTTGGCCTGGCCGCCCAACACCCGAGAGAAGGGCTCCAGAAACACCTAAAGGGAGGGGGATGGAGAGAGGTTATACAGGTCCAAATTGATTACAGAATTTCTTTCCACTCATGGCTGGTTTTGTGGGCCCTGGTCCACTATATAAGGAATAGGGTGCCATTTCAGACACAACCTGTGGCTTGAATGCTGACCTGTTGCAGCAGGGCCCGGCAGGTTCTGGTGGGGATGCGGGTCAGACAGTCCAGGAGGAAGAGAGCCACAGAGCTGAAACATGACCCGTCCTCCTCAGCCTGTGACAGATCTGAAGAAAATATCTCTCTGAAGTTAACATACACCTTAGCCAAATACATTTAAACTCAGTTTTTCACAATTCCTGACATTTAATAATAGTAAAATTCCCTGTCTTAGGTCAGTGCACAAAGTAGATGTCCTAACCGACTTGCCAAAACTATAGTTTGTTAACAAGAAATTTGTGGAGTGGTTGAAAAACAAGTTTTAATGACTCCAACCTAAGTGTATGTAAACTTTAGACTAAAATATTAACCACCCCACCACCCTCACACAGACTCTAGGGCCCAATAAAACTTTTGCCCGATTGCGGATTTTTCCCAAATTCTGTTGTCTCCATTTTCTTTTTCCAGGTTTTCGTTTTTCAAAGTGTTTTCAGGTTTTTGCTCTCAATTTTAGGGCTAGACAATCGGGGGCTGCCACTGGCCCGGCAACATCTACTGAGCACACTGGACCAGTTAATCGAGCTGACATATGGCCGTATATCTGTATTTAATCCTTCACATTTGACACTTCAAACTTGTTATCAACCTGCATTCGGTTACCAAGTGGAGTCAAGAATGTCAAAGCCTTCCCTCTCTGTCTCGAGTGAGCCCTGCCTCAGTACGTTCTAGATACTCGGTACCGGTACCCCCTGTATATAGCCTCATTATTGTTATTTTATTGTTGCTCAAATGTTTAACTTTATTTAGTAAATATTTTTCTTAACAATATTTTCTAAAAACTGCACTGTTGGTTAACTTCTTAGGGGAGCAGCTCCCGAGGTGACGATTTTGGAGAGTCTGGCGTGCCCAAAGTAAAATGCCTCCCACTCAGGCCCAGAAATAGGATATGCACATAATTAGTACTATTGGATAGGAAACACTCAGAAGTTTCCAAGAGTGTTAAAATATTGTCTGTAAGTATAACAGAACGGATATGGCAGGCGAAAACCCGAGGTATTTCTGTCCTGGAAAAAGTGATTGACACATTGCCTCATTTTGAACCCCTCCCTATTGAAAATGACCATATAAGGGAATAAGATTTCAGTACCTATTGCTTCCACTGGATGTCAACAGTCTCTAGACAGTGTTTTGATTTTGTTAAGTTGTTCTGGATGGTAATAGAAGAATTAGGAAGTGGTCACAAAGATGTAAACAGAAGAGGATGCGCGTTCCCAGGCTTGCGTGCGCTATGGTTTTTTCCTTTCCTATCGTCCAGTTTATATTCCGGTTGAAATATTATACTAAATATACATAAAAGTGTTACTAAGGATACATTATCAATGATGTTTGATTGTTCTTGGACAAGTGTATAGGTATAGGTTGAACGAGTTCTCTTCACGGTTCAATGGGCGAGTGGACGCTGTACTTTCTCATCATAACGCACCAACCAAACTGAGATTTATGGATATAATAAATTACTTTTTCTAACAAAAGAACCATGGATTGTCTTTGTTGGACACTTGGGAAGCCATCAGCAGAAGTTCTTCAAAAGCTAATTTATTTGTTTTCGCTGTGAAATGTTTTTTTGTGTGAACAGCGATGGTTTATGAATGTATGCTAATGGAAAGAATATTGAAGGTGCTACCCTCAAACAATCAAATGTAGTGCTTTCGCCGTAAAGCCTTTTTGAAATCTGACAACGCTGTGATATTGCCAAGAAGCAGGGCTTTTGATGACTATGCAACACTTGTATATTGATGAATGTTTAATAATTCAACTTTTGGATTTTGAATTTGGCGCCTTGCATTTCACCAGGTAGTGTCCCTAAGAGGTTAAGGTCTTGTAAGTAAGCATTTCACTGTAAGGTCTACACCTTGTTGTAATCAGCACGTGACAAATACAACTCAATTCAAATACAATTCAGTAATTTCCTCAGTTGGGCCAGTAGTTACACCTGGTACTGGTCCGGGTGCGCCACTGGCAAATTTACTTGAATGTCAAGCCCTGGAAATCACCATTTGTTCAAAGAAAAACAACATAATTGGATGTTCTAAGTCCACAATAATGCTTAAACCACATCAGGAGACCACTTTTGAGGTATGGGAAAAATCTAAATCGCCTTCTTACATTCATTCGCTACAGCCGCCGCCAGAGAGCTCTCCATGTGATTGGCCAGGAGGGCGGTGGGGGCGTTGGCTGTCCCATCAGCCACCACCATGGAGACCAGGTGTCCTGCCGTGCCCACGGGGTCAAGGGTCATGGCTGCCTGGGAGAAGAGCGTGTCCCCTGTACAGGTGGTGACCCGCAGGAGAACACCTGGGGATACCTCCAACGCTGACAGGTCTGTGCTCGCTGCCCCACAACAGATGGACATGTCATGTATATTTATTTTGATCAACTGCGTATCGATTTTCAATTTAAAACAAAAAAAACACAAGATACGAAATGTCTGTATATAAGCCCACCAACATGATCAAACATTATTGGCCTTCAACAGATACATTACTATCGGTAATTCTACAACC
Organism: Brachymystax lenok tsinlingensis; assembly: GCA_030435695.1. Taxonomy (NCBI): domain Eukaryota; kingdom Metazoa; phylum Chordata; class Actinopteri; order Salmoniformes; family Salmonidae; genus Brachymystax; species Brachymystax lenok. Next base: position 25,140,808 of record CM059804.1, on the reverse strand, counting down.
CCGGTCTAAGACTGTAGAGGCTAGGGGGTCAATTTGTAATTGCTTTGTATGGTTCCTACCAGCATTCCTGTCGATGAAGTCCTTAAGGGGTCCGTGGCGGGGCCTGAAGACCAGCTCCCACTGGCTCCACTGACCCAGCTCATCCAGTAGAGGGCAGGAGAGGAGACAGGACAAGGCCTGGGTCTGAGATACCTCCCCTAGGATACCCACCGTCTGCTGGGCCTCACCTACACTACTGCTACTGCTACTAGGAGGGGGGAGAAAGAGGGGTAGAGTAATAGAGCATGGAAGGAGTGAGAGAAAAGAAAGAGTGAACAGGGGTGAGAGATAAGTGAAAAGGAGATTGACATTTGATCAGTCCAATTAAAGGCCGACGTTACACCCAATCTGCCCCCAACGTTCCACTGTACTGTAGGAGAGGTGTAAGTCCCAAATGATACCCTATGCCCTATATACAGGGAATAGAGTGCCATTTGGGACACATCATCTTACCTGGTGTCTCTGGGGAACAGGGCTGCCTCGTAGCGGACATGGTTGAGCCCTCCTCCCAGACTGAGCTCTCTCTGGCGCTGCACCAGTCCCACCAAGGTCCTAAGAGGTCCCAGCCCCAGGTCTCGACTGTCCCTCACCCCGTAGTGGGCTCTCAGACACCACTCGATGTGGGACAGCTGGGAGAAAGACGCCCACAGAGATATCAATAAACATGATCAGTACAGACATTTAGAAGTTTTTTTATTCATGAACTTTTTTATCATAGTAATCAATAGGAGTTTGTGTGTTTGTGCGAGCGTGACCACGTGTCTCACTCACCTCGTCTGGTTCGTTGGCTGCTGTAGTGCCACACTGCTTGATAAACTCAAACACGTCTTGTCTGTTGGGTCTGAAGCCACATCCCTGGCCCTGCCAGTCCTGACCACCACCACTACTGCCCACGACCACAGCGCCGCCTACTGTCTCCTGCAGGACCTTCACACAGACAAGAGGATGGATTCATCAATACAGCATGAGGGGTATCAGGCTTTGTCCGAAATCACACCCTATTCCCTATTTAGTGCACTACTTTTGACCAGAGCACAGGCAAAAGTAGTGCACTATATAGGGAATAGGGTGCTATTTGGGACACACAACTGCACTCCAGAATGGTTCCTCTCCTCGCCTCTTTTTCCTCATGACCACTGAAGGAAGAGGGGTGACGGGAGAGGAGAAGAACAAGAGAGTGATTGAACAGACAAAGATTAGAAGAGAAGTCGTTTATGTTACCTGAGCCTGTTTGACCAGGAACTCCAGGAAGGAGCCCTGTTCCAGAGAGGTGAACTCTGTGACCTGGAAGTGCTTGGCTAACTTCTTCTCCAGAGACGCCACATGGGCCAGGGTGAATGGAGAGCTGTGATTGGACAGGCTCTCCTTCAGGACCTGCTTGACTGCGGCTGAGACACACACGCACGCACATGTAAACACAAAGGTCATTGTTGTACATTCACGGTCATGATATTATAGGATTCTTTAACAATTTCAAGATCCAGATTCCCAACCTAATCTTATCATTGATACGAAGTGAGACACTGATAATTTTAGCAGCTACCTTCGCTGGGTGGTGTGGCCTGTGTTTTCTCCTCAGCTCTCCTCTCCTGAGTGTGTCTGGCTGGCTTCTCTTTGGGCACCAGGTCCTGAGGGGCGGCCAGCGACCCCCCACAGATAGCCAGCTGGAACAAGGCCCTGGCCAGACGGTCAGCTGACACACGCAGCATGAAGTCCTGCACCAACTGGACAGGAAATGACAGCACACTCCATCAGTCACATTACGGCATTAGAGAAAACCATAACCTCAGACATCATCCTAAACAGGACAATAAAATGTGGGCTGGAGAAAAGGGGAAGTGAATTCAAAATATATAAGTCCACTATAATTCATACCTACTTTCAGGATTTAGACGTTCAAGTGTAGTTCAAGAGTTGTTTTTTTTATCCAAATTAATCATTTCCACCAGACAACAAACATAAAACAGGACTGTTGCACATCCCTGGCCTACATTGTTCCAGAGGAACTCAGCCTACAAGTGGCTGGCTCAACAACTCCAGACAGTGACAGTGGAACATATTCAACCCAGCATCAGGCCGAAACAGCTACAGCTGAAGCAGGCCAGCCAGCCAGCGTTTTGTTCACTAACAACTTTTTCCTCTGGATTTGTTTAGGATTAGCCAATTAGCAAGTATTACTTACGGAGACATTTCCTTAATAAGCAGAGACAGTTGTTCACACACTCATTTGACTGTGATCCACCTCTCTCTTCCTCTCCACCTCTGGCTCGTGGACCGAAGCAGGGGCTTAGTGGAATTATCACCCAGTCTCAAATAAAAACCAGGGCATGGTGTGACATGTCATGGGGGATAACCAGCTAAATCCCAAAGTTTTACACAAAGTCCCCTAGCAGAGAAAGAGGGATCAGAGCAGCCTTCTGAGGGGTAACAGAGAGAAGGTTAATGAGGTTTCTGCTAGATTTAGGTCAGAGGGAGGAGGGATTCTAGGGTCAGAGTTTGACCTTTAGAAATCTAAACATTTGTAACTGTTGGAGCCAGTTCCTATATTTCTTTGGTTATGCAAATGTGTTTATTAGGTCATATTGCTCCATTTAGAATAACTTAAAACCAGTCGCAAGATTTGAGACGCACATGACTTACCTTGATCTTTTTCATTTCAATGGAATATTGGAACCTTTGTTTACCTTGTACTTATCATTTTGGATTCTACAAATAAAACATTTTAAGTTTTATTCATCAAGCCATTGGATTCTTGACTTTCCATGGGATTTTGGATGTGCGTCTCAAATCATGCAACTGTTTTGCCACAGCTATTCGAAAGCCGCTACATTTAAGATTTTTAAAAAAATCAAGGGGAGTTTTTCTGTGACAGTGATGATGCATTAGAATTCTGCCAGAAGTTGAAACACAGGCAGTTTTTCTGTGCTTTGGATGTTTCACAGGTGGACAGAGTGCATTCGAAAAGTATTCAGACCCCTTGACTTTTCCACATTTTGTTACATTACAGCCTTATTCTAAAATAGATTTTTTTTTATTCTCAATCTACACACAATACCCCATAATGACAAAGCAAAAACTGTTTTTTAGAAATGTTTGCAAATATCACATTTACCTAAGTATTTAGACCCTTTACTCAGTACTTTGTTGAAGCACCTTTGGCAGCGATTACAGCCTCAAGTCTTCTTTGGTATGACGTTACAAGCTTGGCACACCTGTATTTGGGGAGTTTCCCCCCATTCCTCTCTGCAGATCCTCTCAACTTCTGTCAGGTTGGATGGGGAACGTTGCTGCACAGCTATTTTCAGGTCTCTCCAGAGATGTTAGATCGGGTTCAAGTCCAGGCTCTGGCTGGGCCACTCAAAGACATTCAAAAACTAGTCCCGAAGCCACTCCTGCCTTGTCTTGTCTGTGTGCTTAGGGCCGTTGTCCTGTTGGAAGGTGAACAGTCACCCCGGCCTGAGGTCCTGAGCTCTCTGGAGCAGGTTTTCATCAAGGATCTCGCTGTACTTTGCTCCGTTCATCTTTCCCTTGATCCTGACTAGTCTCCCAGTCCCTGCCGCTGAAACACATCCCAACAGCATGATGCTAACACCACCATGCTTCACCGTAGGGATGGTGCCAGGTTTCTTCCACACATTGACGCTTGGCATTCAGGCCAAAGAGTTCAATCTTGGTTTCATCAGACCAGAGAATCTGGTTTCTCATGGTCTGAGAGTCCTTTAGGTGCCTTTCGGCAAACTCCAAGGGGGCTGTCATGTGTCTTTTACTGAGGAATGGCTTCTGTCTGGCTACTATACCATAAAGGCCTGACTGGTGGAGTGCTGCAGAGATAGTTGTCCTTCTGGAAGATTCTCCCATCTCCACAGAGGAACTCTGGAGCGCTGTCAGAGTGACCATTGGGTTCTTGGTCACCTCCCTGACCAAGGTCCTTCTCCCCGATTGCTCAGTTTGGCCGGGCGGCCAGCCACAGGAAGAATCTTGGTGGTTCAAACGTCTTCCATTTAAGAATGATGGAGGCCACTGTGTTCTTGGGGACCTTCAA